>BLKR01014762.1:172500-342450 GCA_011170035.1 Teleogryllus occipitalis
AAAATACATAATAATATAAATTATAAATTCCAATCGGATTCCTCGAATATTTGAAAGAAGAGAATGATTTTATGACGTTAAAGTCAGAGTCAGTTATCTGAGTTTTTTTCCTTATTGAGAACCAGAATTAGCGATGTCTGTTGCACTCAACAATAAATGAATCATTGATTTTAGAAAGAGTGCAATTTTTAATGTTTATATCTTGTGAAATATACTCTGTTAGGTGACGCATTGGGTAACTGCCATACGTTTACTACGAGCATATTCTTAACTCAATTCTATTAGTTGGTATGGTACTTAAAATGTTGACATTTACAGCAAAAAACTAGAATAACATTAAAATAGAAATACATTGATCAAATGTAGTTAGACGAATGATATTCTATCAATGGATAAGAACTTTGGATTGGGAGAAGTGTCATTTCTCATCGCTGTTGAAAATTACTTGCAATATTTCCCCTGTTCTAATGATGTAAATAGAGAGTTGCCAAAATGTGAAATTGTGTCCAATGTCAAACAAAATAAATGTTTGTTTTTTAATTTTAAGGATATATTTTCTGTTGCTGTTTTTTGTCTTCTTTTATCTGCAAACTCTTCGTAGAATTTCTTTATAAATGTAATGTGACAGACTGGACCATACAACTAAGATTTTCTCGCAACTCCAGTCTTTCCCATGGTATTTAATATTCCTAGTTCTCTGATTTTGAAAGTCATATTTTACAGCACAGAAGTTGAACCCCCAGCATTGTTGCATAAAGTGTAATGAATTGTGTAATGCATAAAGTGTTTTGATTTTTTGCCGAACATAGGAGTACAGCCATGTGGTGGTACAACAGCACTACTATCTTGCATTATTCGTGAGAGTTACGTATTATAATAATACAACAAGAATCCGCAAAAGTATATCCAATTCATAAAAATAAATTGTGAAAGCAATTTTTAAAAATGCAAAGGTTTTAATAAAAATTATATCTAAAAATTTAATTTTGAAAACAAGATTTGATGAAGCAAAAAAATCTATCAATATTACAGTTGTAGGAAGATTGCCGAAAAAATTCTTGTTTTTGCTAATGCAGATAATGTAGTGAAATTTGTACCTGTGCTGTAAAAACACTTGTGTGAAAAATCGTCACTTTTCGCGGCACACTTACTGTGGTCTGTTTTTACGTAATTAATGCACGAGAAAGTAAAAATAGATGTATCTATTGCCCACCAATATGAAAATAAACATGTCCATCATTAGACACTGAAGATAAAAAAATACGCTTGCTTCTCAATAATATTTTATCTGTACTTGGGTACCAAAACTTCTTCAGAGATAAGACACAAGAAGAAGATAATTATACATTGATTCTAAATATTTCAATAATAGTGAAACTAATTTCGTAAAATGTCATTGTGTTTATATAAGAATTTTTGTTCAATAAGGATTTTTTATTAATACATATAATGTTGAATATAAATAAATATTTCATTGTGTTAAAAATTGTCAGGAACAAATTTAAAAATATTTATACACATAGAAGAAAGAAAGATACTTTTACTTGATTTTTTTTAAAGAAAGGTGCTTCCACCTCGCATACATTTTAATATTTATCTGCAGTTTCGAATTCTATAGGGTTATTACAAAATCATTAAAATGTACTTATTAATTTCCACATACCCACGCGGTTCATTGTTCTCATGCTTTTTGGTATATACACTTAATACAATTTTTATTACCAACAGTAAAAAGCGATATTTTTATTATTTGCTGAAAATTATTTTTATCCGAAATTCTTACTGCACAAACTAATTGCTAAAACATACATACTTTTTTGTTTCAATGTCTTGAGCTATTAAAATAAAATATCCGAATATTTTTAATATTTATTTCTCTTAATATCAATGTATTTCATTAAATTCATCATATTATGATGATGATTTAAGTCCATTGAATCCCTAAAAGAGCAAGGGTCTCCTGAACACGGGGGTGGTTCTTCTTAACTCTTAATGTGAACCACTTCTTATGAATTAATCTATTGATTAATTCATCATATATTGTATTCATCATAATTCATAATATATGGCTCATTATTCGTAGCGGTTTTATTTATTAAGATTTAGTTCACATTCTTGTGAAGCTATAAACGTAAAAAATAAATTATGAAAAATATATCCACAAATACATTTTTTTAATGGATTTCTGTCATTTGTTTCAGGTGGGTACTCTAAGAATCAAATCTCCTCCTTATATGGCCGAATATATTTTTGGAATAAAACATACCATACAACTCAAAAAAATTCCCAGGTATGTATAAGAAGAGCTTTTGAAAATGCTGGAATTTTATTTTTAAAGATAAGTTATTAGAAACCTCTCATATCAATGGTATTGATTGTACGGTATTGTAATTGAAACGATAACTTTGAATGTAAATTTTATCTAATACATTTTGATTTACATATTTATTTTTTTCTTGATTCACATATTATTCCATTTCTTAAGACCGCATGATGACAATTTCAAAGAGTGTCTTTTATATTGAAGATTTGGTAAATTGTATTTATTTTGATGGAATAAATTATTTCATTAAAAAACCTCATTAATAAACACATCTATAAAAGTATCTATGAAATAGGGAAGTAAATATTTGTCAAAAAGGGTTGTAGAAGTGCGACAGAATGCCTCAAAGATTTTTTTAGTTGTTTATTAATTTTCTGCGGCCAATAATTTAATTTATACCTCAACCATATTAGCTAAGTTGTAAATGAAATAATTATTGACATAAGGTTAATGCATGGAGTATATGTGAGGCATATATTGTTTTCGGGAAGCAAAGTATGCAAAATGCAAAGTAGGATAAGACGAATGTAAGAAAGAAAAAAATCAAAGAAGAAATAGAAATGGGAAAAAACCCTTTGGACGCCAACAAGGTTGTCCACAAAACAAAAATATTTCAGTGTAAAAGGAAACCATAACTAACGAAAGTAAGAAAAAAGTAGGGAGGCTTTTTAGGATAGAAGACTAAACGTTAAAGGCAGGATGATAAGGATCCAAATAGTGGTTGTTACAATGAAGGCATTAGAGAATTTATAAAATGGGAAAAAAGAAAACAATAATGACAGAGTTAGAAGTATCCCTTTCAAAATTGGAAAGACAAAAAGGAGTAAGACTTGACAACATTCTAGTGGACCACCAATTAAATTCATACTACAATTAATTAAAAATACAAACTAGTAGTGACATTCTGAAGAATGAACTTTTTCGCGTTTTCTTCAATGATGACTAATGATCCCATCATTTTTTAAAGAGCTTAACTTCAACAGTCTTAAAAAAGAAAAATACGATCCAAACAGTTGTTCGTATTATAGGACAATTCCTCTTTCACTGTCCAGCCTCAAAGTGTCTCTTAAATGTAAGAAAAGAAAGAATATAGAAGAAGATATACCGGCATCTGAACCATGAACATTTAGAACAAGGAAAAAGACTGAAGAAAATCCAAATGTTAGTAGAAAGAATAGAACTCAATGTAACGATATGTATTACATATTCAATGCTAAACCCATAAATATATACAGATTAAAGAAGCAGGATCAGACGAGGAACAAGACAAGCTACTCATTTGCCTCTGCTACTCATTTGCTTGACACAACAACAAATCTATAATATAAATTGAACAAATGAATCATAATAAATGGAAGATAAATACCCAATAAATATGTTTTGCTGCAGATGATGACAGAGAACTAGCAAGAACTCTTCAAATTTTATATGAAACAATGCAAATATTTCTAGAAAATAAATTCAAGGGAAATATGATGCATGGTAGAAGATGAGAACAAAGGGCGAAAAACGAATATAAAATTAATAGGAAATATTTATAACAAGTAAAGCAGTTCTATATAAGCAACATTATTGACTGAGGAAATAGATTCCTAGAAGTAGTCAAAAGAATAACAATGACAGAATATGACTTCACAACCAAGATAATTTTTTAACAAATGTAGGACATAATATTAACATATTAATATTCCAGAAAGCATGTAAGTAGATGTAAGTAGAATCATACTCAAAATAAATACAGTTACTTACATCATGCTAGTCTTTCGGAAATGTGTTGGATGAAATAGTTCTCTAAAAGTAAACCGTGAACTCCTGCCAAGCAGAAAAATCACATTAGAAACTGCCGAAATGTTGCGATGACGAGAACGTACGAATGCAAAATGACACGGTGTTATATAGATGTTAGGTAAAGTTGAAGAAAAGAAAATTGCTTAATATCATACGGGGAAAGTGGCAAATATTATGTACAAGGCGCGTTTTAGAACTCAATATCTTCTTCAGAATATTTTCAAGAAAAATTAACGAGGAAAATTTATGTCACAAAGATGCCTCCGAATATTTTTTTGTGTGGACGACGATCATTGAGAATGATTCCAGGTCACATGCGAACTCGGATACCGGAAGAGCAATAAGCATGTCTTCAGAGGCAAGGATACGCTTATAGACTATGAAGAAGATGGTGATCTTCCATTGAAATAGGAATGAAAACTTATTTTCATGAAATAAAAATAACTTCTTAATAAAATAACTCCTTAAAAATTCTGTCACTTTAATACATTGTTCTTTTTCAAAAGTTATTATATGTATATATTAGTTCCTTCAGGGTACGGTATAAGCGAAAAAACTCACCTAAATTATTTGATATTAATAAAAGAAGTCTCTTGGAAGGTGCTATATTCTTCAAAGTCATGCACTGAACGTTCTTTACCTGGAAAAGAAAGAATATGTAAGTTATTGTCACCTTCAATTCAACAGAATGCAGAAAAAATTTTTGCAACATTTAGCGAGTAGTTGTAATAAAAATGGAATTCTTGCTGTGCATTTACATTTTAAATTTAATTTCTTTCTTCCAATATGAAATACAATCGCAACATCAACTTCATGGTCGTTAGCGGAACATTCAATTAAAAGAGATACAATAGTAGAAAACAGAAAAAAAATAAGAACTGTTTGTAGGCAGAAAATAATTATTTACATTTGATTCAATAAATTATTCTATTACATTTACACATATTTATTATACATAAACATTTATACCTATACGTTCGCACTCTTCACCAAAGATAAAAGAATCAAAGAAATGAAGTATAAACAAAAGATACACTTCTTATATCCCTTGGAGATACTAGTTAAATAAATTAACTTTATTAATTAGAAGTTAAAAACACTTTAAAAGTAGATTCTGTGAATACAGTTCGATGACAACGCAGCAACATCAGGCAATAATGGCTAATTAATTATTTACTGTACATACAAATTACAATTAATTGTCGAAGAGATGTCAGAATTAGTAAAAACGGAAATGAAGTACAATGTTTGGTGAATTCAGAAACTTCTCGATTTTAGTTTTCAAATGTCTGTGATGTAGATATTTCCATTATATTGATCTTAAAATATCAGGGATCAGTCCTAATTAGTGTGAAATATTGCTGTTCCGTTGAAATCTGTTAGTTGCCTAGAAAATAATAACGATATGCTTGAACAAATGAGGCTGATATACTAATAACATTTACTAGTTGCCAAAGGACTGTAACCATGAGGAAAAGAGAGTATCTTATTTAAGAACTGGAATATCTTTTTGAAATGTTTTGTTGAATCCAAGCTCATTCAGAATAATTTTATACATGTATAATAAACCAAATGAAACAAGCATAATTAGGATTTTAGAGCGGAAATAATTATTAAACAATTCATCTAAAAGTATTAAGGCATCATGAGGTTGTAAATCATCACTAGACATCGGATGTTTAGGGAAATGCCTATTTTTTCTAAAGAACTTATTTAAAGGCTGATAATATATGTCCACGAATCATGACAAATGATGACATATGACGAAGTTTTATAATGCTTATTTTAGCTTATTTTAGCATAAATGCCTATTTTTTGCATAAATATCTTTTTTAGGACTTTTTTGCTTCTTATTTATTATATTTATATACAATACTAAGATATCCGAAAATCGGCGATGGTCTAACGTGACCATTCTTTATGAAACCTTCAAATACCGTCTTGAAATTTAAAATTACGAGAGAATTCCTGAAAGTATACCTACTGATTTTTCTCCATTTCCCTATTTCATAAATACTAGTCATGATCTGAGAACAGCGACGATTGACAATACACCGAGGGAACCGAAATTTTAAGTGGAAATAAATAGAAATTCCCGGAAGGTTTCAGTGTTGCTAGTGTTGGAGTGCTAAAATATATGCCAGTCTCATCGTTCAGATATGTTTCTCCGCATTCAAACTGATTTTGTCTCCCAGTCGTCGCAAATTTGAAATTGTGATCCTTGAAAAGTTACTGGTAATATGTAAATATTACTGGTTAATGGAAACTATTAAGAATAAAATGTGGAGGAGTTGTAAATATGTATATCTAGTTTTACATTAAAACATACGAACTGGTTTTGTGCATTTCAGTTTACAAAATAGTATAGACAATTACAATTTTCCATTTTATTGTGTATGTAACTTATGACAGTGCCTTTTCCCTCCTTATTCTTGACTTTTTCAGTGCCTTTTTCTTTTTAGGCGCCTAAAAGACGATTTTTTAGTGCCTAAATATCCGATGTCTAATCATCACCAACTCTGCATATTGTGTATCATGTTTTCGGCTATTATGTCAATTGCAAAAAAAATATATTTATTCCCATTATTGTCATCTGACCAAGTGATCTTTAAACCAACTGTTACTGTTAATGTTTTTAAGGAAAATTGAAGCATCCGAAGGATGATTTTTTTTAATGTCCAATAATGATAAAATTCTGAATGGCATAAATTGTAGAGCTAACCTCAGCGTTGCGCGAGTCCTATGCCAGAAGGGCAGCAGAAGTGTTTGCAAATTTTCGATTTGTGCTGTGTTTGATATCGGGGCTTCCCAATTTCGGGAATGGGCCTGTGCTGTTGCGTAGCGAGGACCATCGTGAGCGACATTTGGAGGCTCCAGCGACGCATTGGTGGGCGGTCGTTCGGACGAGATGGGCGGGCGGGCGGGCGGGTGGATAGGCGAGCGAGCGGGCGGTTCAGCGGGCGAGCGGGCGGGCGAGCGGGCGAGCAGGCGGGTGGATGGGTGGGCGATCGGGTGGGCCGGCGAGCGGGTGAGCGAGCGGCGGGCGGGCGGGCGAATGGGCGAGCGGGCGAATGGGCGAGCGGTCAAGGGATGAGGGAGCGGGCGAGCGGGTATAGCCAACGCAGCCCCACCGCACCCTTCGTTCGTCATACGAGCATCCCGGTGCCGTATCGATTGCATGCGGTGACAATATTGGCGAAAACGTTTCGATAGCTGTTGCGCCCGCCACAAATTCCGATTGTTTGATTAAAACCAATGTCTGTTTAGCGGCGTGCGGCGCCCCTCCCGCGTTGCGCTGTAATTAGGCGTTTTGTTTGTAGCAGTTTCTGCACTTCTTTGTCGTCCGACGGGGTACTACGCGCGCCTGATAAAAAAACTCGACAGACTTCCCGTGGAAGTGAATAATAATGCACTCCTCACCAAAGACGCGACATATTTTCTTTCCGGTGTAGGAGTAAATATATGATTTTTTTATTTTCTTTATTGTTTTTAAGGTTAAGGCATTTGTAAAATTTTTAAGTTCCGCTTATGATGAATGAGTGCGTACGATTTGATACGTCAAGGCTCCTTCCTCTTCGTACGTACCACTTCGTTTGTTGGGCTTCCTTTCTATTCTATTTGTTTTGAGCCTTTTCCCACTCCTTTCTTTTTTTCTAAAACAATATTTTCCCGTGTTTTAAAATGCCTACGTGTGCGCACTGCCCAGCTACCGCTCTTCCCCCCCCCCCATCCCCGCCGACTCGCCGTTTCTTGATCTATCACTACAGAAACACCTGGCCGTGTTAGTCTACGTAGTTCACTGTTTAGGCATCAGTTACCATTTTCAATGTTGTTAGTGCATACATTAACATTTTTCCCGTCGTCTTTGTCCCGCGTCACGTCGCACGCGTCGCCGCCGCCTCCGCCCTCTCACGCGCGCGCTTCGTCCCTCGCCCGGAGACGCCGTCGCGCACTCCCTCTCGTTCCCTCTCTCTCTCTCCCTCTCCTTCTCCGCCCCGGTGCGTCGCGCTCCCTTTCACTTTCCGCGAGGGGGTGCGAGGCGGACGCCGCGCGGGCCCGCCCCTCCTCTCCCCACAGCGCTCCCTTTCCGCCTTTCTCCGCTCTCTTGCTCCCTTCCTCGTCCGCCCGGTTCTCTTCCGTCTCGCTCCTTCGCCGCCGCCCAGCCCCCCTCCGGGGCCGGCGAGGCAGCATGGCCTGCTCGCTCGCCGCCACGCCGCGCCGTGCCGTGCCGCGCCGCTGCCAACCCCCTCCCCGGCGCACCCCCGGCGCGCGCGGAGACTCCACCCTCGCGCAGGGGCGCGGCCCAAGCGCCGCCCCTCGCGCAGGCCACGCCCCCCAGCCCCATGTTGCCGCGCAGCGCCGCGCCGCGCCAGCCCCAGCGCCCCTGCCGCTCGCCAGCCCGCCCGCCCGCCCGGCCGGTTTTACCAGAAATGACGCCCCGTATGAAATGTTGTTTGGGAAATAAAAATACATTGTCCTCCGCGTAGGCGCGTGTGCGCGGAGGAGTAAATACCCATACGTGGAGTGAAGCGCCCCATAATAAATTCATGGGGGCGGCGTTCGGCGGCTTCCGATCCGCGCGGCGCGGCCAAGTGCGCGCCTTGCGGGGGAGGCGCGCCGCCGCCGCCGCCTGGGCGTCTGGCGAGGCGGCCGCGTTCGGGCAAGGCGTGCCGGCTGGGGCGGAGGAGCTGGAGGACCAAGGAGCGGGCGGGGCTCCGTCGGGCACGCCGCCCGGCCGCCGACGCCTTGACGCCCCGCGGCCACGCCGCCCAAGCCCCCGCCCAAACACGTGCCCATGCCCACGTACACGCCCAAGCACATGCCCATGCCCACATACACGCCCATGCTCATATTCACGTACTCGTCCATACCCATGGCCACGTACACGCCCATGCCCATGGCCACGCACACGCCCATGCCCAGACACTCGCTCATGTCCATGTACGCGTCTACGCTCCCTACATTTACCCACTTTGAGTATCCAAAATCGAATTGTACGGAACTGATATCATTTCTGTAGTAAAGATTTATTACAACGCAAATGTTCAAATAAGCAAGGGTCGCTATTAACTACTGTCAACATCAAAATGTCACTATTTTCAACATGAATTGTCTTATGTCATATATTGAAACTAAAGTTATTGCATGTATACAAAGAACGTAGATAAAGCTTTGAATGATATTCGTATTGTCATGTCTTATTATAACGCTCGATTTGTGAACGAACTTGTCATAACGGTCACGTCTGATAATTTTACATATTTCGTACGTGTCAACTATTAAGGTCATTGGTGGTCGACGAATGGTGATCTAATGAGTTGATGTTAGGGAAAGTGACGAGTGAGAATGATGCAGCAATGATGGATGAGGGAGTGAAAGGAGGGGCAACGGGAGAACAGCGAGCCATCCATTTTGCCAATAGCCCCTGTCTTCTTAAAGAATCTTAAGAGTATTTCACACCGAAAACGTGAACCTGAACGTTAGGGCGTAAAAAAAACGCTTTTAACATAAGCAAACACGTACCGTTCACAATGAAGTCGCTGTCTCATCGATAGCGACACAATAAACAGACGGCCCAGAAATTCTTGACTCAATCGAATGATATTCAGTAAAATGGACGCAAACATTCTTGGAGAATAATTATTTGAATGCCAACGAGTGGGAAGAATGATTTGAGCGTTGCTTGAACAATGATGGCGATGATAGGCATTTTATTCCCTTACAAACTTTAATACTGCCTAACGAAAACACTGGAGTTCTGTGGATCTTGCTGAAGTATACTTTAGTGTATACACGATAATGTGTGGTTCTTAGATTACGTTAACATTAACTTGAATGTGAAGGCTTGTCGCTTGCGACATTTCACGGATACGTCTTATGTTCCTGCTCACGTTTACATTTATGTTACAGGGCCATCGAATAGCATGACACCAAGTGTTTGCATTTACATTATGTTTTAGGTTCTTTATGAATGGACCTTTAAAACCCCTTCAATCAGCTGATACATCTTCTAGTTCACTTGAAGTTTGTATGCACTGACATATGGTGATGTCACTAATATTTATTCAAAGTTCAAGATATATCGCACTTTGAAACATTAATATTTATAACAATAATGAGTTCACTACAGCGTAAAATAACACAAATCATCTCCGGTTACTTATTGATCTTTAAATACCGTACTATGTAACATAAACCATAAATCATTGATCGACATCATACTCATTCTGTTCTCCAGGCAGAAGTGTTTATTATTCCAAGTAAGGCATCTTAGGTTTGACATATAAACAATTGAAAACAATCTCATATTTACGGTATGACAGCCTTTAACAGCTCACTAACAACTTACGTCTTCAAACTCTGAAATCTTGGTTTGTGCTGGTTGTAAATCTGCCATTTCTGCATTGTTCCTCGAGGAAATATTGCCGGAGCGGTCGAGTCAGGCAACAGCAAAGCCAGACTCGCTGATCTGGAAGGTGTATGGACGATTAAGCGACCTCGTAGGTGGTCTTCCTTAAAAAGTCTCATCCACAAGAAAGCGAGGTTTGTCATGCATGGTAGGGCCTCACAGCGAAGTCTTATCGGAAGAATCTTCCTCGTGTCGATTAATTTCATCAGAAATGAGCTTTATAAAGATAAATTCTAATAGAAATTCCAAAATATCCTAGAGTTCCGATAGTTCCATTATCTTATCAAACTAGTGTGGTAGGAAAGCGTTTTGCAGATTTGTTTGTTTAAGAAAGGCTGATGTGAAACTTTCAGAATCAATAACTCGCACCATTTGCAGACAAGAAAATAAGAGCATGAAATTAATTGATAAAATGTAAATGAGTTAATTTTATATATAACAGTTCAGTATATTCCCAAAAGACATGACATTTAAAGCGTTAAATCTGAATATTATAATTCTTATTAATACCCCCTAATTGTGATTGTATATGATTAATAAAAAAAATTACTTTCTATAACCAAACCTGGAAATTTATTTTTGTTATGTCTATCACTCTCAGAAAATTTGGGCTCCACAAAGAAATACAGCAACAACATAATTTTACTAATACGTAGTATTACGGTTATAATATGTAGTAATACATTAATTATGTAGTACTACTGATAGAGTAATCTCTACTGAAATTAATGAATGAGTCAATTTGTAGAGTAATAATCAGTAATTATCATATTTCCTCGTGTAACCTTTCATCAATCTACACTAATATTAACTGCAATTTGCTTCTAAACTTGCGAGTAAGTTTAAGGTACACATTCTTAAACATGACAGGCAAATGAAAGACCATTAAAGGTTGTACATACTACCGCTTGTCTAGCCATTAAAATTATACATATTTATTAGAAAATTGTATTGAAAAATAAGGTAGTAAGGCATAGATTTTTATTCTTTTTCACTGACACGCATTCTCCAAAAACAACTATCTTTTTTTGCAATAAACGTGGAGCGAGGGGAGAAAGCGGTTTGACAGGAAACAGCATTTCCTTAAAAAGATCCAATAAAAAATTAATTTGAAAGCATGTTTTCTTTCTCTCTAGCTGCAAGGAAAGAACCGGTTGCAATTCCCGGTTTTCGCATCTCCCTGATTTACAATAATGTGTGATAAAAAAGATTCAAGCCTTCCACAAGTTTTTGTAACTAAAATAATTCATGCGTATTTCTACATCTATATATATTTTAGTTTCCCTATTATCATAATATTTCTGGTATCTTTTCAACTGATGTACGCTAAAAAATATTCTAAAATCTTTGGTCTCTTTCATTAGGGGATTTGTTATTGTTATTATTATTATTATTATTATTATTATTATTATTATTATTATTTTCCGCTGTTACTTAAATTTTCTTTAATTATAAAACGGCAATGAAAGAATTATAGATAAAGTAACTATAGCATCTGATTTTGTAAAATAAATGAATGGGCAAAGACGACGAACCTAATGACATGTTGATTGAATCTAAAGTTGTAAATGGTTGGGGAGGAGGCGGTGGTACAGTCTTCATGCCAAGGGAAGGAAGTCTGAAAGACATAATTGGATGGAGGTGAAATGAAACTTGAAGAAACTTCATGAACGTGGCATGGCATGGACGGTGTGGAGAAAATTTGAAGGCAGACGTTTTTTCAGTAATTCAGAGAAGACTTCAAAAGTAAGAGAGGCAGAATTATCATCCCGATCATTATATCAAATCACGAATGAAGAAAACATGCAATTGCTGAATTGGTAGAGTTAATTTAGTGAAATATTGTAAATATATCATATTATATTCATATTATAACGTAATTGTTAATTATATTATATTCATTCTATTTTACAAACCTTAAATATATTTATCGTTATCTTTACACATATTTCTTCTTGCCAAATATTGGTTTCTTTCCTGATCCGTTCAGGTGAGGCTAGTGTTTTAAGACATATTTGATTACAAAAATGAATATTTTGTAGGGAAACTGGCAACTTCCTTTTATTAATAAAAGAGAATTAAGAAAATATATTGCTTCTCAGTGTAGTGTAATTATTTTAATAGTTATATTATATACTCTTAAATCTAACTCGTACTCTTAAATATTGAGTTGGAGCCCGGTTTGCTTCTTTTTAGTTAATGTAATTCATTCTATTGCCGAAGCTAGGCAATTTCAGATTTGGAAAAGACTGAAATTCAAAACACTTCCCAACCCGAAAAAATGAAATAAATGTATATACTACTATGTTAGAAATAATAAATAGGTAAAGAATGAATGAGAAATCTGAAGCTACTTTTAATAAAAATAGTTTTAGTTATAGTTTTGTTATTTTTTCTGGAAAGAA
Organism: Teleogryllus occipitalis; assembly: GCA_011170035.1. NCBI lineage: Eukaryota > Metazoa > Arthropoda > Insecta > Orthoptera > Gryllidae > Teleogryllus > Teleogryllus occipitalis. The sequence goes on from BLKR01014762.1 coordinate 185,426, forward strand.
ACGGGTATATAATTTATTCCCGAACAGACCTAACACACGTAAATGGCGCTACTATCGTTTTTTTGTGAAATTAATGAAATCTACTACAAATTTGGAGCCATACAGCGATTTATTACAGAATAAATCACATAAAATGTTATTTGAATTGATGTAAATATGTACTAAAATATTTTAAGGAAAAAATAGGAAAATGTATAATAGATTTCCAAATAATTGTAAATGATGGCTTCTTTACCGCGACATATAAAATTATGAAAATGTTTTATAATTCTTTGTAACTATTTTTTCGTGTTTTCCTGTTAGTAATTCTCTTCCTCATTCCAGTGGTATAGCCCGGACTGTAATTGCCTAGCACCAGCGCGTTTTTATTGATTATTTTGTATTTAATTTGAAAACTTGTGCATAGATTCAAACGAATGATAACTAACGTATCACATAGACCATGAAATAAAAATAGTTGGACTGTTTTAGTGACAATTTATTAAACGTTCAAAAACTATCCTAAAAAATATATTAATAGTTGGCTTGTATGGGAATAACCATAACAGAGATTGTCATGCAAATATTTAGATTGTACAATAAATATGTTACCCCAAATGTAAAAATTCCTTTCAAAATAATTTTGTATTGAATCTTTGTAATAATTATTTTCAATTAATATTTATCAATTCAGTCCTAATGAAAATGTGAAACAATTATCAATTCAAGTAGGAATATGAAGTAAATAATTAAGATTAATTTTCAATTGCCAGTAACATTTATTTCTGTAAATTTTTTCACATTGTACTTCTCTGTCTGGTCAACAGAATATGGCGTACATAAAATACCAGTCATCGATGAATATCATATAACAGAAATGCGTTTGTATATTATTGAGTGAAGGTATTGCCCCCCCCCCCCCAAAAGATACATTAAAAAGCTCCAAGTTCCAAAAATACTTAAAACAATATTTCGCTGGAGTCGCTTTCCAAATAATCGTCTATATTTGATCGGAACAATAAAAATATGTTTCCCCTGGCATTGTATACAAAGCGTTTTGTATTTCTTTTACCGAAGCTTCCCTATTGGTTGAATATTTGTTTTCAAAATACACTAATAATGAAGGAGAAAATCTGAGATTGGCTCAGCAAAATTGTTTTCATTTTATTATTAATAACTAATAAGAGATACTGAAAAATCATTTAACGTTCAGTATTATTATATATTTATATTAATATTTTCGTAGTATTTCAGCACAGTTTTACATACTACAATAGGAATACAATTCGTTTTATTGTTTTTAATTTGTGCAATAGAGGTATTTAATGTTTAAACGAGTTTTTAATACCTAGTCTGTTTAATGGCATTATTATTTATAAACGCAATTATTAATGTATCTTATAATTAACATCCAAACACATAAATCATTCGTTGTTGGCTGTACACTTATATTAGTTCTCAGAAAAGTTAACAGTTATACAATTAATTGATAGTAAACTTTACTTTCGCAATATTTAAATTCGCAATAATCCGCTTTATTTTTGGTACACTAGCTACGGAAAAGTGAAGCTACGAGACCATAGAAAATAATTTTAATACATCATTATTGAATACACTTTTTCCTGTTCTGTACGTGTGTTTCCAAAGTTTAATCAGTTATATTCTAAATGCAGTGTTTTTTAAAAAGTACTTATTATTACACGTTACAATGCAGAAGGTCTCATCAGTTTGCATTTGAATCAGTGCCAAGTTCTTGGGCACATAGTCACCAGAATAGAATCTTAGATTTTTTTAAAGATTTCAGTAATTGCTATTTTTTTCTGAAATAATTATCAGTTTATATAAAAACGATTAGGAGAGATATTTTCAGTCTTTTTTCTCTACATTGCTTCTTCTGAATACCGTTATTTTTTCTGTAAATACTATCTATAAAAAATGTTAGAGAACAATAGAAAAAATTACAGTTATTTTGTTTAGTTCAATGTATTTTCTTAGGTATTTTAAAAGTATTTGGAAATAATATGTCAACTAGCTTTTATATATAATAAAGAGAAGTTTGATACTCTAATATATGTAGTATTTTTTTGAAATAATCATTGATTTTTTGTTCAATTAATAGCAATAAATACAATTTTATTGTCATTTCAAAAATAGAAATATTGCCAGTTTTTAAGACCATCAAATAAGACATTACTTATTGTTCTTGTTCTGTGTTTTTTATAGTTTTCCGCGAAATCGCTAATTTAGTCTATATTACTAATTTGGAATACACGTATAGATTGAAGGAAAACAAAGCAGCCTCTCGCCATGTGAGAGGTATCAATAGTTTCAATAATTTTCTTAGAATCCAGAGAACACAGAAAAAAATAAAAAACCATCGAGACAATTTCGATTTTGTCTGAAAAAAAAAAGAAAAAAATATTTGATTATGTTAATCCGCAGTTTCTCATTCTTGATGATCCGATTATATTGCAGTTTTCAGAGCACCAACTGCTTCCTAGACAACTGACATCATGCGTCGAAGAAGAAATAATCTTCAGTATTCACGTGTGTCGTTTCAGAACCGCCAGTATTTGCTGTTCTAGGTCCCCATTTCCCACACACGACAGTAGCATTTTTGCTTCTACAGGTTACTAGTTTACTGCTGCTTTATCATGTTTTATTCATCACTTTTAAATTAAATGCAATTTATGACTATGAGACGAGAAATTAACAATAAGGAATTTGACGAAAGAACGAAACGATGTACCGTAGGTAGCATACCCATATTGATAAGAGTATCGCATGGATAATTCTACAATTTTTTTTGAAAAAATACACAAAAGTTTGGTTTAATTTACTTATAAAAATCAGAATTAACATATTTTTCAGACAAAATCGAAATTGTCTCGTTGCTTTTGCATTTTCCCGGTCTACCTGGAAATCTAACGAAACCATTGACACCTCTCACACGCTCAGTCTGCATAGTTTTCAGTCAATTTATGCGTGTATTTGCAATTAGTCATACAGATTATATAAAAATGTTCGCGGAAAACTATTCAAAAATATAGAATGTGAATAAGGAGTAATGTCTTATTTGATTGTCTTTAAAAAATTAGCAATATTTCTATTTTTTAAATGTCAATAAAAATTGAATTTTTTGTTATTAATCTTCTTATCTACACGGCATTAGTTAAATACGAGCAATTTATGTGTTATCCCAGTATTTTGTTCCGCCAGTCTCTGTGTTCCCTTTCTACAACACTTCCAATTTTCAAATATTACGTTCCCTTCTTTACATTTCTAGAAGAATCTTTGTCCCTTTTCTTTATTTTATAAACAATTGAATGCATGTATTTCCACATTACTTTTACATAAATGCTTTCCATTCTATTTAACTACTTTTACATAAATGCTTTCCATTTTATTATTTACCTCTCACAGAAGAAATTGTTTCTATTTGTTCCATTCCTGATGTACTATGGTATTAAAATGACTTTAACAAGAGATCACTGGAATTAGTGTCATTAAAAACTTAATAGTATTCCCCATCACAATTGAAAATCAGAAGCCTTTTTCACTGGAAATTCCGAATTTTCGCAAATAAAATCAGAGAATAGTTTCTTTTTGACCCACGTGAAGATGTTAATAGTTGAGGGTTAGAATTTTCAAAAACCAAAGAAAAGTAATCATTATAAATTTAACTGATTAATTTAATATTTTTGATTACTTGAAAAAACATACTCCAAATATCTTATATTTATTCATGACCAAAATGTAAAGGGTACTATATCTTTCTCATTACATACGCACTTAACCTGTTTCCTAAATTTATTTTTTTACATTAAAGAAGGCAAGAAATAAAAAATAAGCCAAATAAACAATTCCCATTTTTGTTAGGAAAACATACAAACGGTTTTAATGGTAGGTATTTAAAAATTATAAACTGATTCAAGAGATTTTGGTCCGATATCGTATGAAATGGGGGACAAAGTACGAAATATATTTTTTTTTCATTTTCAATAAGAAATGTAGATAGTAATTCTTTTGATATCTATTCTTCCAAATCAATTAGAGGCGGAAAAATGATTTTAATGAATAATTTCGTGAGAAAGACGGTTCGTTTCTTGTTTACAAAATCAAAACACACGAAATTGATTCAAAATGAAATGTTATTTGTGAAATTTTCTTGCATTCAATGATTTTCTTGATCAAAGTGTCTACGAACACATATTTTCTTCGTATATTCTGTAATTTATGGACAGGTAAAGAAACGTTTTAGAAAAAAAGGAATAAATGAAGATGACAATAACTTACGAGTATAGATGAGAAATATTGAAGTGAGTCCATGTTCAACATTCATGACTACTTTTATATCATTTAGTATTCTTTTCGTGATGCAGAATTTTGACGTAAATAAAATTGAGTATTCAGACCAATATTCGCAGTTGTCTTTTCACAGAAAATATTTTAAGACCTATTGAATTCTTATAGCATGAAAACAATTTCCAGCATTACGATAACGCAATTTTATTATACATTTTACTTTCCTTCCAAAACATATTAATTAGACATCACAACAGTAAACATTTTTGGAAGTCTGTATTTTCCTGTGATGTTTGTGTCGGCGTCGCCCATTCATATTCTATGTATGCTGTAGTCTGTCAATGGTTGTGCTCTATTTTGTGAATGGTACATTGTAAGAAAACGTTAACGGCCACATGTGGTCTTAAGTACAGCGCGAGAGACATCAACACGCACTTCTGGCTGCTTTGCGGAATCCTAAGGATCTTCCTGGGCATTTCTCCTCAAAACAGTCGCGAGCCGGAGCGCGCCGATCCAGGTAATCCTGCCCCGCCGCTGCCCCCTCCCCGTCCCTCTAAGGTCTACCAAAACGACTGCAGCAGCATTAATATCAGAAGGGAGGCGGCGATTATTTTGCATAGACAGCAGCCTTTGAGCGGTCGGGGCCTCATTCCGCCCCGGTGAAATCGTTTCGCGTCGGGAAACAACTACGGAGGGAGGCGAAGAAGTACACAAGAAGCTTTGAGGAGAAAGTCTTTCCTTGCGCGAGGATTGAGAAGAGAAGTTCCCATTCAGCAGCAAAGCAAGTATTTCCTTTTTTTTGCGGCCCGCGTATTCCGAATCTCGTGTGCTTAGCGGGTGCTCGTGCTGTAGAAATGTCTACGCTCCGCTCAGTCCCTGAAATGTTGTAGATGCAGCTTGAATACAAAGACGCTCCAAACCGAGCCAGCGTATTCCTTTTCGGGGGATGTAGCAACATAACGGAACTTTCTTATTTCATTGTTTACACCACTCGAGACGGAGAATTCCCCTTGAGCGGAATCTTGAACGTAATTCAAGATTTGAATGAAAGCCTGTTTTCAGAGTTCGAAAAGGGCGAAAAGAATAATTTTGATTTTTAACTTTTATTAAAAAACGCTTTTTTATTAGGAAATTCAAAAATGAATGCTTGCTTTTTAGTACAAACTGTTTCTCTTCATTCTACTGCTGAATAGATTTCAATTGCCCATGTCCCCATTGGATGGTTATAAAGAAACAAACAAATTTTTTCTCACCTAAAATTGCCTTTCAATTGTATAAGAATATAAAAGAATATTTTAGCGTGTTCTGAGACATATTTTATTATTTCTGAGCAGAACAACTTGAATCTAAAAAAATTAATAAATTCCAAATTTTGTTATAGTTTATGTTTAGGATTTTAGTCATATCTGACCGTTAATTCAGTACTATTTAAACTTCCGATAATTCTGGATTATTTTTTTATTCATTGTTCATATCTTGTATGGTTAAATTAGACAGAAAACGACAACCTGATCTTACTTCTTTACTGATCGTCTCAGCATATTGAATGCGTGTACTTCATGTTACGTGTTGCTCATTCAATGTTTTCTATGCAAATAGTTTTTTGTGATATTTGAGAACTATTAGTAGTAATCATTTAGTTACACATGAATTACACATGAACGCATTTTCATTACCATAATTTTCAATAAATTATAGTTTTATATGCTCAATGTTTTTACAGATCTCGTTTATTATTTATTTATGCAAAGTATGCTGTATTACATGGTTCGAGAGATTTCTGGGGTCGGAATTGAATTTAGTGAGTTGGAAGAAGTTAGCTACATTCCGGAAATTAAACTGCATCCGTCAACACAATCTGTGAACAACATTTTCGCTGAAAACAAAATAGAAATATATTTAGTCAGAGGTTCGAATAAGAATTCTGAATGAAGGAAGCGAACAGAAAATATATGTTGGACATATGTTATTTATTGTTCAAGGACTTCATATTTAGGAATCTTTGATTTTGTTTCTGAATTTTAGTTTTTGACTTTTCGCTACATTGTGTATTCTAAATCTATGTCTGGGACATTCTGAAAATAATCTTTTAGAACGATTTATGGATTGTTGAAAACATGTATTTTCATATATTTGTAACAGCTTTCTTTCGTTAGACAAGTAAACGCTTCATTTGGAAATTGTAGAATTGCAAATCTGGTACAAGATATTTGCGAATCACATTAATCACCTGACATGTTTTCAGTTTAAACGAAATGCCTTCTGATTGTCAGTGTAAGCGATATTGTCTATTTATTATTTTATAATGATAAGTAAGAAAGAAAGTAAAGTCACATGCCACTTTTAATAAACAAGTATTATCGGTTCGCAATGCTAAGCACTCACATATATTGGCAAAAATAATATTTTGCAAAATGAAAAATGACGCTATGAGAAGCGGAATGCATTCAAATCCAGATCAGTTATCAACCCTGACTCCGAGCCATCTTCAATGAAGCTTCTTCAACCAATTGATAAACCAATGAACGCAAATCACTGAACTTAATCATGAGGAGGGAGTATGGTGCTGCGCTGCGATTTCCAAAACCCTGCTCTCCAAAGGCTTCGAAGACTTATTCCGTGACCTAAGTAATTCTTTTGTTTTCCGGGCAACCCATTTGTAATTTACATATGTTAAAACTGAAGAACGAAAAATCGAGTTATTGTGTATTCCGATACATTTGAAGGAACCTAATTCGCAATGTCAAACAATTGGACCTGCGCGTGCGGCTACCAGCCGGTGGCTCTTTAGTAAGTTGCGTTTTCCTTGGATAAGAAAAAACAATGATTTTTTTTAAAACATCCATGTTTTTAAAATCGATAATTTCTAGTCGTTGCTCATTGAACATCGATGTTTTTCTTCGATAGTTAAAAATCAATATTAAGTAGAATTGTTTAAATTTCAATTACATCGATTGTCCGTGGTCCTTTTACCAGAACTGATGATTTGTTATAGTCAACTCATAACAATTTTTTTACAACCTACATTTATTGTTAGTTGTGTTTCAGTAAATGACTTTTAAGTATATTTTTTTACTTAGTATTTTAGTGAGTTATTATTATTATTATTATTATTATTATTATTATTATTACTATTATTATCATTACCAAGACAATTTAATTAATCTAATGTAATTAAATTGTAATTGTAACTTTATTTACCTTCCTTTGTTTCAATATAGTGATATTTTGACATATATCTATATTTCTCCAAAGATTTTACAAAAAAATGCTTTTATGTCATTATTTGGTTTTTATTTTAACCCATAACAAATTTAACTGAATTCTAGTTCTGTGGAATTTTTATTTTTCAGCATATATACAAACTGTAAACAATTTTTATTTAATAATTGTAATGTAAATTCCTGGTTTCTTATTCCGCTTTTAATAAATGTTTATTTACATTTAAGCCATTTGATGAACAGTTAATGTTTCCAAAAATCTATTTTTTACCAGATGATTGTACACAATTGGGGTTTAGAGCAATTATCACGCTATTTGGAAGTACTTCGGTGTATTATTTTACATGTCGCTTCCCTACTCCACAGGGCGTCGGGGAGGACCATGTGCCCTCCGAAACTGCGCCTTCTCTAGACGGGTGTCCGCAACACGTTTTGAGGCACACCAGCTCCATGGTTTGGTAGTTTACGAAATACGTTCTTCAGAGAGAAGCATTTTCCACTATAAATCGAGTGCGCAGAGATGGTTTGTAGATGTGATGCTCATTAAGACGTTTTAATTATTACTATATTTAACAAAAAAGAAGAGATTTTTTCTCGAAATAAATATTCTTTCGAAAGTAAGAAAAAGAAAACAGTGGAAATTCCCTGGAAATTAAATCCTATAATACACTCCCCGTTTCTTTTGGGGTCGCTTTCAGCCGTCTTGAGTGCACTCTGATCCTGATAAGATTTCTTTCCTGGTTTCGTGACACGTGATGACGTTAGCGGAAAACTTCATATATACAGTATCAAATTTAATTTTTTGGAGTTGATAAGGAAGACAACTACAGTTTCATAGCATTGGCATATAATTATTCACCGGTATACATTGGTGCTAATTATGTCCTGCTGCGACACAGACAGATGAAGACGCCACCAGAGTGGGCAAAGATAGGTGTGCGCCTGCCGGCTAATAGCGCGTGGCGGCGGAGTGGCTGGAATACGCGACGGAGCGAGTCGAGTTCGGAAGTCTCCACTTCGTTCTCCAACGCCCCACGAGGGCTCCTCCACCTCCACACATGCCGTCCATCGCCTTCGCCGTCCATCGCCGCCCGCCGCCCGCCGCCCGCCGCCCGCCGCCCGCCGCCCGCCGCCCGCCGCCCGCCGCCCGCCGCCCGCCGCCCGCCGCCCGCCGCCCGCCGCCCGTCGCCCAGTGCCCGTCGCCCGCCGCCCGCCGCCCGCCGCCCGCCGCCCGCCGCCCGCCGCCCGCCGCCCGCCGCCCGCCGCCCGCCGCCCGCCGCCCGCCGCCCGCCGCCCGCCGCCCGTCGCCCAGTGCCCGTCGCCCGCCGCCCACGGCCCACTGTCCGCCATCCGCCGCCCCATGCCGTCCCCGCTCGTGCCGCTCGCCGTACACCGCCCGGCTTCCGCGCGCGCACCTGAACCGGACGTCAATCGGAGAACGCGAAGACTTCCGTCACGGACAGACGGCAGCGCCGGATCCGACCCACGCCCGCCTCCGCCCCGGCCCCGCCCCACCCACGCACCGGTAGCCACCGGGCCGCCCGGCACGTACGCCCGCAACACAATACGCGCGACCGATGAGACAAAGAGAGCCTGGCTCACGTCTGTTTGCTTCACCGACAGAGATTAGAGACGCGCCCTTCGGCGCGGGCGGCGGGGGCGGCGGCGCGGCGCTCCGCAGCGTCAAAGACGGCTACATCGGCAGCGCCCCCGCCGCCTGAAAGCGAGAGTGTTGCTGCCGCCGTGGACTCGGCAGCGGTGGCGTCGCGTGTTCGGAGGCGCCGCGGCAGCACGAGCTCCCAGTGACACCTGCTCGCGGTGGCGGCGTCCGTTTTGAGCAGCACGCACGCCGCTGCCGCGTTCTCGGAACGGCGTGTGCGCGCCTCTTTCGTCGGGTCGGATCTCTTGATCACCTTCCTGGGTAACGGGTCTTATTTTTTACTCTTACGCGAGCTACAGTAATACATAACCTAATGTGAAATGATTCATATCAGTTCATTCAGCAATGACTAATGTTACGTCCTTTACGGAGTAGCTTACGATTGCGTTTTGTTTCTTTTCCTTGACATTATACTTATCAATGACTGAATCATTTAAATATTCCTATTTGAATGTCTTCTTAGATATATTTTTCACAAGCACCACATCTATTAAACTTATTGATTTTATTCCTTTCAATAGTTGATCTTTATAGAAGACAAACATTTGCTTGTTATTTCTCTAATTACCTACAAAACAATGACGTTTCGAATGTGCAAATATGTTGAAATGAACGATCTACGCTGAGAATGAGAAAGTTGGAAATCACATCCGAATAAAAGTCGAGTGTATTCTGTAACAAAATTATATCCACAGTGTTCCCTTAAAAAGGACGGGAAGTCGGAAAGCAAACAATTCGCGACAACAGGTCTCCTCAGTGAAGCGCAAATGTAAGCGTGTCGGCGAGTTCTTCATTCGACACCGCACCTCTGGGCTCGGCTTGGCCCGGATGGGTCGTACGGCCGCGGGCGGGGGCTTGTTTTTGGTGCGTGTTTGTCCTCGGCCGCTTTTTTTCTCCTGCGGCTGCGGCTGCAGCGGCGGCAACGGCGGCAACGGCGGCGACACGTGTCTTCGGCCGGAAGAAAAAACGCGCGCGTGCGGGCAGGCGGCGGAATCAGGCGGCGCGTTTGCACTAATTATGCGCCCGTGCGGCGGTCCAGCCACGCCCCCGAGCCACGCCGCCGCCGCTACGGCGCGGGCTGCCCCGACGGTGCGTCTCACCTCAGGAGCGCCAGCGGGGCGCGAGCTCTCGGCGGCCCCGTTGGGCTTCCACAGCCAACCACATAAGTGGAGATATGGCGCGATGACATGGAGGACAATCCCATTGATGTTGGGTCGTAGTACACAAGTTGGGTCTAGGCTTAGTGGATTTGGAATCCAATCAAATTGAGAAGTAGAAGAGGAAGAAGAAGCAGAAGAAGTAGAAGAAAGAGGAGGAAGAAAGAGGAAGAAGAAGCAGAAGAAGTTGAAGAAAGAGGAGGAAGAAAGAGGAAGAAGAAAGAGGAAAAAGAAAGAGGAGGAGAGTAAGGAGAAGAAGAAGAAGAAGAAAAAGAAGCAGAAGCGGAAGATGGAAAGACTTGGCACAATGAAACCGAGAACAATCTCACTGAAGTTGAGTCGTAGCACACTCAGATTGAAAGTAGACCATTCTGGAATTGAAAACAATCCAATCAAATAGAGAAGAAGAGAAAGAAAAAGGGGGAGGAAGGGACAACGAGAGAGAAGGGAGGAAGAGAGAAAGGAGAAAACAAGAAAGGAGAGAGGAGTAAAGGAGGGTGATGAAGAAAAAGGAAAAGTAGAGGAGGAGAATGACTACCAGGAGTACAAGAAGGTCGATTTCCCCTTTTGATTTCTAGAGTTTCAATAAATCAACAAATAATCAAAAGTTTACCATTTACATTAATACTTATTTATCCTTGTTTATTCCCAATTTGAACGTGCCCAATTTGAACGAATCTTAACTTGAAGGTTTCTGGTTCAGAGTTGACCCTGTTAATAATGAACTTCGCCCGACAGAATGGGAACAAATAGCTAGCCTCATCTCGGTCCTGTTAATAGTTCTATAATGGTTCATTAGTGATGATTAGTCAGCGTATTATGGGGAATATTGCAAAATGTTTTGTTGTGTTTATCTTAAAATAATTTATTATTAATGCTACCATATCTCCGACTGTGAAAGTTACTTAGTACTCTGGGCAAAATCCTGCCAGAAGCAGGTTCCATTTGTTTCTTCTGCCATCACAAACAGAATCCCCGCAGAAAACAACGAAGTCAATTATCCAAGGATGCAATATAATAATTCTATTGCCTAGAGAGTACGTGGCAGATCGTTGAGATGACTTATTAATCGCCCTCGGCTGATAATCATTTAATTATTGGGATTCTGTCTGCTGATGACATTTTTTGCGGAAGTCAATCAAAACAAAACTTAAGGTGATCTCAGTGCACTCTCAGTCAAAATGACTACTTTAATCCTATAAGCTCTCTTTAGTGAACTATCTATATACTATAAATACTACAATGTTACCAGTGTTGCACTGCAGTTTGCAACTCTTCAACAAAATTGTGAATGACAAAAGTTGGTCTGTTGGTCAAAGAAATAATAGACCTTCTGATTAGTTTAACCGAATCTTTTGCTTGATATGTTCCTCGCTGATCTCAAGACCGTGGAAGAAATACAGAAATTTAACCATTCCTCTTCAAAAAGCCCATGTCCACGTTTTAGTAATTAAACTCGAAATTTTATCTTGAAGCTCTTATCAACTACACAGCAAATGATCGATTTCATCCACTGAATTAAAATGATTTTCGTGGTTATAAAATTGAATACAATCGCATGACGTTCTAAAAATTCTCACATTGTCTTTTACTTTCTAAATCTTCCTTTTCTCGATTAAAAATCTAACAGAATCAAAAAATAATGATTTTTCTACCTTTTCGAGTCGATCCTTGATACAGCGGTCAGATCCTTCTTGTGCAGCGGTCATATCACCCGCCTTTCATCGTTGGGACCGCGATTAAAATCTAGCTCTATTCATGTGGAATGCGAGGTGCGCATAGCGAGTTCGCGGAAGTTGTATGTTTACCATGTATCAATAAAATCATTGATCTCAGATAAGGCCGGAAAGTTCAGGAACTGGGGATCACAACAAAGAATATCCCTTTCATGCTAAATTTTTAAAATAAAATTTCCGCAACTTAATACATTGTATGTTTGAAACATTACTAAGGTAAATTTTGTAGCAATTAAATGTTTCCTTGGTGAATCTCTTGTCAGCAGATTCTGTGTTGTAGTAAGTTTTATATTGTCAAAGACCCTAGTCAAATTAAGAGTTGTTCAATAAAAGTACAAAAGTATGCCTTCGTTTTTCTGCGATTTGCTTTCAAATGTGAAGAAAAATTGAAATGACCTAAAAATAAGTATCTGTAGTTGTATAATTTTCTCATATGTTACATACAGTTTTGTGAACGGCATTATTTCTAGTAAATTACTTTTTCCCAGCAAGTTTGAAAGAAATGAAATGTGCAAAAGAGCATCAGCGTAACGCATCATTCTTGTGCAATGAATCGTGAACTCACTTATTACCACGTAATTTTGATATTTTTGTGTTATTCGCTATCATTAAAAAAATTCAGAATAGTGGTATAATTAATATATTAATATTTATTTACTTCACAAATGCATATAAAACGTTCTAATTACATTTCAACGTAGATTGTTTGCTGACAATAATAAATTTAATTTAATGTGTCTCCATCTCTATTTATTGAGAGCTAGCTTTCTATAATTACACCACTTTTTAGATTTTTTTACTCCCTGTAGGTTTGACATTTTAATTACAAACTGACTCTCATTTCGTTGCTCCTTCGTTTACTCTGAGTGTTTAAAAAACCAATCAGCGCATGCAGATGTTCTAACTGGGCGTAAGAGTATCTTCATCAGCTGCGTCTACGAATCGGAGAGTTGAGAATGATTAACGATTATTGGTGTCGATGGATTGCTAGTTTTAGGCTACGTTAATGGAATTAATCATATGGTCTGCCTGTAGCTGAAGCGGTCTGTTGACAGTTCGTAAGGCGATAAAACAATTATAGTTTGAGTTTGGAAACAATGGAGAGGTGGAAAACAGTAAAGACGTGCTCTTCATTTTGCTCAATTTTCCCTCATTATGTTAGTTCTCCCAAGGAATATTGGATAAGATTCTGTTTGGATGCTATTCATCCAGAGATTTCATACATTTTCTCTTCTGCAAAAGGACGTTTGAAGATTTACTAATATCAAATGTTAGCGTGTTATGGAAAGTTGTACAAGAGTGTAGGTCCAATACACTTCCGTTGCCCCTTCACCCAGTAAAGTGTTGCAATTGGGTAAAAGTAGTAGCCAAATGCACTGTCAGAGACCTTCCTTGACAAATGCTTAATGAAACGTAAGCTGTCGCCCGAGAGTTGTAGGCTTTTCCCTTCGTTCACACAATATACAATAGCAGCCATTACCACCTGCATTGTCTACATTTACCGTCGTGGCGTAGATATAGTGAGGACTTGTTGTCCAAATAAACTATGTGAGCACTGGCAGGGAGAAGAACCGAACCTCATGACGTTTCCAGTGAATTTCGTTTGTTTTCCCTGCTTTTCATTGAGGCTTCTCGAGCAAAGCGAAGACAAATGGAAAAGACGAAGCGCATGGCGCGATGCCGTTTGGGGGCGTAGGCGCGCGTCGTGGACGCGAAGGAGGAAGAGGACTTGCAAGGCGTGAAAGAGAACATGAAGGTGGGATTGCAGAAGGAGGATAAGAGTGTGAATAGGGAGGCGACAGAAAAGCGGAGGATGGGAAAGACGTACAACATTGGAGAAAGAGGGCAGGCGGAGGCGAAGAAAGAGGCGGAGACGGAGTAAAAGGCGGAGACGGGGGGAAAGGCAGGGACGGGGGGAAAGGCAGAGACGAAGAAAAAGGCGGAGAAAGGAAGGAACGACAGTAGAGTCGCTGAGGGGGGAGGCGGAGGTGGCAAAGGAAGCACACAGAGGTGAATACAGAGGAGCAGAAAGCGAAGGCGTAAGCGTCAAAAAGAACAACACTGGAGAGAAGGAAAGAAGAAAAAAAGCAGGCAGAGAATGAGGCTCCAGAGAAGAGAAGGGTAAGACAAATACGGAGGAAAAGGGGTAGCCTATGGTGGAGGAGAATGAAGAGAAGAAGACGAAGAGAGCAGTGACATATGAAAAAAGGAGCACTAAGCAAAGTCGGAAGCGCGCGAGAGGAAGGCAGATGTGCAGATCTGAAAGGAGGAAAAAACAGAAGGAGTCGAAGGTGAAGGATGAATCGGAGGAAGAGGTTAACGAGACCAGAAATGGGGTTGTTGGCGGGGAAAGGGGGAAACAGAGGCACAGGAGAAAAGGAAATCCGAGGAAGAGGCAGAGGCGACAGCTGCAACTTGGCGCCGTGTGCCCGGGCGCGTTCCGGGTCGTGCACCCTGGCGCCTTCCGGGAATGCGGTCGCCCGTCCCCCACCCCCTCCCACCCTCCCCCTCTTGCCCGGCGCCCAGGAGCAAACAGGGCGGGGACCGCGGCAGTGCGACGATAACGACGTGGACCTTGTGAGAAGGAAAACATACATACATATATACATACACACGCGCGCGCGCGCACGCGGAAGTCTGTAAACAGGCAGCGCGCACCTCCGGAATATAAATATCCGGGGGCGGGGGGAGATTAGGACTCCTTGCGCGGGTGACAGAAGGCGGTCGCCAGCCACCGAGATTGGAGGAGCGTTCGGGAACAGGCCTCCTTTGTGGCTGCTGTGTGGCGCGAGTTGCCACGCGGGATGAGGAGTCCCGCTCGGGACTCCGGAAATTCCCCCAGCGCTAGATATTTGTTATTCGCCTGGAATGGTGCTCGCAACTTGCTTAGGGAGATGGAAGTTTGTCTTGGCTTTGAAATGATTAGTTTAAGATCATTTTAAACCAATCAATGTTAATTGACGGCAAGAAGAAAAAGGAAAGAGAATTTAGTAAAAGAAATGTCCTGTTAATCACTCTAAGCATGAGTGTATATCTTTCTTTCTTTCTTTTTCTTTCTTTCTCTCTTTGAAATACTACTAAGATTACACTAATTATAATTTGAGTACACACCATTCTTTGTTATGCATGTTCATTTTCACTGCTGACAATTACATCGATTTCGTTTGAATTGATACAATTATACTAGCAGTGAAACATTTGAAGATAGCGTTCAGTCAAATATTTTTCAAGGCAAATAACAAACATCCCATGACGTTATGTTTTGACGAAGCCCTTAACTTCATGATTTTAGCTACCGATAATGGCATCGAAGGAGTTGCCCCTGTCCCTCTCTAGCACGTGCCCTCCCTGACCCCAGGGGCCCCTAAGGTCACATGGCGGCCATCCCGCGCCCTGTTCATTACCTCCCCTAATCTGCCTCTAATCTGGAGGACCATTACCGCGAGATGAGGAAACTGTTTGAAATTAACGTCGCCCCAGCCGGCCATTCCGGGCTTCAAACTCCTGGCCTCTCGAATCGGAGGCGAGCAAGAGTATCAGGGGATTTAGCAATGATCTTATGGTAATATTAATATGTGTTCGGGGATTGCTTCTCCTAGCACTTCTAATATCATTTCAAAATAGCTTTAAGTTGTTGCATCTATATTTTTCACGAAAATGTAGGTTTGGCGAAAAATTGTAAAATATGCAATTGGAAGGTCATTATAAGTGCTAAAGTTTTATGAATGTATTTTAGGCACCATAGACATGTATACCCTTCTTAGAGAAAATATAATAATCATATTTTGTTCGTTACTACTGGGTCTGAATACCTTAAACAACATGTACGTGTATATCATATATTCATTTTGATGTGCGTTCGTATGTCATCTGTAATTTTAAATCCTCAATCGGACTACTTGATGTGCAGTCCCGGCGCTAGGCATGGGCAGACCGGGCGATCGTCCGAGGCCCCGTAAATCAAAGGTTCCGAAGATTGACTGATGAGAAAAAAATAGTAAAAGCTTGAAAAAGAAATTAGAACTCGAGAAAATCGGTATCGTAATTTGATAACTTGCGGAAAAGTAGTCTGATACATTACAAAATTTTCAAATAAAATTTTCCCTTAAAGAGTCAATTACAGCCATTATATATATATATATATATATATATATATATATATATATATATATATATATGTATGTATGTATAAAATACAGATATTGGCCATGTTTTTTCATTGAAGTTTAGGACTGAATATCCCGAATTGTAGATAGGGAGCGCTTCGTTTTAGCATTGCCCCGTGCCGAAAATTGTCTAGCTCCAGGCACTGTTGGTAGGGTCCCCTTTGTAATACATAAGACATTACCATCCGGCAATGGAACCATCCAGTACGGATCAGAAGATTCTCTATCGGTGAAGCTAAGGATAAATGTGCCTTCTACATCATTGGTAGCCTGACGTGGATTCTTTGGGAAGCTACTACGCAGGACTGTAGCTGTAATGTATTTGCGTTCAGGTTAATGTGTTTACACAATGACGCATCCAGAATGTTTCTATTTGCAGGACTTAAGCGTAGCGTCCAACTAACACGATGTTTTCTTGTGAATAGTTTTTCATTTTAGTTGAATTTAAAATGTATTTTTATTTGTTGGTTTACGATTATTTACTTATTCAATTGAGATACTAAATGGCAATCGTTGACAAGAAAATGTGTAACAACTATTTTATTTTGTGTATCATCGGCTTCTCGAAGACAGGAATGGAGAGTTTCTGGGTCCCCATGAGACCTCCTACCCTGGGACATACGTCAGTATTTATTGATGAGAGATTGATTGATCGAAATATGTACCTCATTATTTATTGGTGATCCCTATTTTGTCATTTCTGTGACTAGAAATAAATATCTATGTTGTTCAAAATTCATACCTGAAACACTGCAATATTGTCACTTTATAATGGTATTTCTAACAATTCTTGTTGGACCCGACGTTTGGCGGATATTGTGAATATTCTCACTGAATTTCCTTTTGGAAAATGATTCAATTAAAAAAATCACCCTATTGTCATATATAATAATTCTCAGCTACTTAACTTAAAATGTATATCCCTCACAGAGAATGGAGAAGACAATTATGTGCACAAGTACGATTCGTGTTGTCCAACACATTGGTACACATTTTTAGAACTAACACAAAAACACTTTACCTCGGTCATTTTAGGAATAATCAGCCAAACTTACGAACTCAATGGTTTGATAAAATTTATAAATTTACATTGAATGTTACTCAAAGTACTTTTAAAATCTACCATTTTAGTTGCAGCGACAGGTAATAGATAGATAATAATAATTGCAGAGTAGATAATCGAATTCGGGTAGTGAATACTTGTAATCAGTTAAGAATAACATTTTACCACCAAGAAAAAATTCAAACACAGGCATTTCAGCAGTAAAACTCTTGAATTTGATTTTGATTCCATTACATTATTATAAAAATGTAGCGATACAGTTGATTGGTCACCATGCGTTTCAGCAAATCGGCTTCCCTGCAGGTCATTGAATTATTCTTCTGGTCTTTAAAAAAGTGTCAATTATTATGAGAATGTTATTTAATAACGAAAAGAACGATCGTAATATTTTATTCAATTTTGTTTGCGAACATTTTATGCTAGTCCTATACCTTTTTCCAAGTCATCTGCGATGCCATCTTCCCATTAAACGTGCATTGGTACCTTAATCAATGAGGTGTATAAACGTCCATTCAGAGATCTTGCGAGATTCAGTTACATTTCTCTTTAATTACAAACGTACTCTTCTAAAGGTTTCAAAATACAAGAAAAATAACAAATAAGGCGTATTTTCAATCAGTCTAGAAATTATTGGCGTTTGTAACATTCTTCTATATATATATGTAACTGCTATTGAAAAACATACATTTCTGTATGCATAGGCGATAGTTAGCCTATGCGAAAGAAGTAAACATCTTGTGTGAGAAAGAGGCAAGTAAAAACCTCTTATGTTAAGAAAGTATTTTGCAAAATAAAAATGGAAGTAAAATATATTGCAAATAAAAAGTCTTAACGACGAAAAGTTCGTGAATGGTCCTCCTGGCGTTCTGTAAACCCTCACTGCGACCGAAATGATTTCTTAATTGTAGATATTCTCAGAAATTCAAAGATAACTGAAATAAGTAGAACAATCGGCAGTAAAAGATTCACATGAATCAGGATATAGAAAGTAATAAAATCTTCCGAAAACCTATAGAAGAAGACGAATATACAACTGGCGTCAAAAAACTGACAATTAAAAGGTTGTTCTTCTTAAAAATTTTATTCTTCCTTATCTTTCGGCAAGTTTCCCTGATTCTTTGAGCAAATGCTGAGATGGCTCCTTGTCTTGCTTCTGAACATAAATCTAACTTCATTATCTGTGCACGTCTTCTAGAATTCAGTGGGAAATATAGTTATTCAAATTATCATTCAAATGTTGTCGCGGCAGGAAGTATTATTCCCTGACGAAGGACATGATGAGGGATAAGAGCCCAAATTTATTGCTGATTTACCCTTGAAAATAGATTTTAATACATCGGAGCGAATACCTTTGTTAACAATTCGTGCAAAAAACGCTCATTTCTTTCTGAATTCAAAATTCAAGTAGTGTATGACAGAGTAGAGATCACAGAATTTTGAAAACGTACACAAAATTAACTTCTCCCCATAGTACGTCTTACAGTTTTTCACTGTTTTAGACATAAAATACATAAAAAATAAGCTGCATCGCGTTTCTGACTGCAAAAGCATTTGAGACCGTGCAGTAGTCGCGTTCAATCTGTGCGCCGGCAGGGTGACCAACATTGTGCGAGAAAGATTCCTTGGCCGACGTCAAGAGCGCGCCCCGGGCGCCGGCCGACTCCGAAGGTGCGGTCGCCGCCGCCGCCACCACCGCCCAGAGGGAGGAGTCTGGCATCCCGGTCACGTAGTTCGGCCGCGTTGTACCAGATGGGGTTGTTCTCGCCGCGTGAGTTATCGAAAGAACGTCCTGTACGACGCCCCGCGCAGGCCTCCGCCAAGACGACGGGGATCGCGATTTCGACTCTCGATAAGCGGCCCCGAGGCCTTTGGACCGGTCCACCCCCTCCCCTCCCCTCCCCTCCCCTCACCGCTCCGCCCACGCCGAGAGGAACGTCGCTGGAAGATGAACGTGTACAAATTCGCGCGGGCAGGCGCGAGGTACGTGACGTGAATGTTCGACGTTCAAGAAACGCGGCGTTGCCTACACGGGGCGAAGAAGCGTGGGAACTTCTCGTTGCGAGTGCGTCTGGCTCCCCAACGAATGCACGAAACATTTAACCTTTCATCACGGGGTTGTAAATAAGAATTGGAAGTCAGACATTATTGAAGTCTGTTTTTCTAAGAGTTCAGAACGCCGAATTATTAATGTCTCCTGCAGGGGCGCTTCGGTTCCGCTGCGTTCAAATGTCAACGCCCGGCCGTAAATCTTGCGTCGCAAAAGACTGAATGTTCCTTCCTTTTACCGCATCTCTCTATCTTCGTAAAATTGCGCAGAGATAAATTAAATGTAGGTACTCGGTCTTAAAATACTCTGAACGTTGTCTGTTCTATTTATCTTCTACTAGTCAATCGAAAATAGGAAGAAATAAATTGTCTTTGATATCTACTCCCAAAAGTTACCTCTATGAAAGAACATCAAAAGAATTCGTTTTATTTGGATGTCTTTTGCATTTCTGATAACGGTATTTGTTTAAATATTCTTATAAGTTTCTAAATTTAATTTGTATTTTTATCACTATTTCCTTTGTAGAAAGTTTTGCAATTCAGGATCTAGTATAAATTCTTCCGAATTTGTGCACGGATTTTAAATCAACTTGGAAATAATACGTGACAAGATTGATGTGAATTAAGTCACTTTCTAAGCATAAACGGAGAAAATTAAAGTGGCTGCCAATAAGTGAATACCGAGACTAAAAAGATCATGAATTCCGTTTAGCGTTTACATCTAAAAATTTCGTCTTCAAGTATTTATACGTAAACAAACCGATGTATGTTGTATCCTCTGTGAAAAGGAAACCCGCATTGCGGTGCAAATATTCTCAGAACATAACGATTTTCTACGTGAAAAGTCCGAGAAAATCTATGTACTGAAAAGCTTTCTAAAGCGGAAATGGATTTATTTTCATAGAACTGCTAGTGATTATAGACTGGCAAGAAGGAACGTTATTTTCAGAATTACAGTTTTGTCCTCCAAACAACGCTGCGTGGAAATTCATGTATTTCAGCTACAAACTGAACGACGAATTTTTACACACTGCCCTTCTTTTCGAACAGTATTTGGAAATGACTTTCTGCAAAATCTTACTTCACCTGGAGTTGAATGAACGCACCAAAGCTCTTCTGTTTTGAAAATGTTTCACTGCTTTCATTTTATAAATGATAAATGGTATATTTTCGTTATATTGTCTCGTTGACAAAATCTCATCTACTTTCGATGACTCCGTATCCCTATCTTGGAGGTAAAAAACACCATTTCATTTGTACCTAACTTCACAGGAGAGCAGTTTAAAGATGTTTTTCTCCTTTGCATAAAATTCGACATGATATGTTTTTTAATGATTCCTATTCCGTTATTAATATATTTTGAATGTAGTTCTCAATATGTCCAGCAAGAGGAACGATACTAGAATTGATAATCCAATTGTAAAAATCGAAAATTGTGTAAATATCCCACATGAGCAAAACAAAGTGACGAGCTTTCTTTTACCTCCGGCGTACAAGATTTAAATCAGGTAATAAAACTCGCCTTGCATTGATCATGCATATAAGAGTCTGCTCGGAACTAAGTGCTTTCCTTAGAGGGGCCAGTAGCCATTCTTTGGCCCTGTCTCCGGGGTTGCGAGCGGCAAGGCCAATCTCTTCATGGTGGAACGCACCCTCCTCGCCTCGCCGTCTTCTGTTTATGATGGCGCCCGAGGATTTGTGGGCTAGTCGAAGCGGTCAGCTGCACTGGGGGGAGTCCGATTTCCTCATTGTTGGCGGCCCTTGTCGCCGCTGCCGCCGCTCGCTTTTCTGGAGAAATGTCTCTGTTAAATGGAGAGGACTGCGCCGGCCGAATGACCTCGCCATTACTGGAGGGAAAGACGTTGGAGGGAAAATAATTGGACCAAAAGTTGCGGAAACTAATGAAATTTCGGTCCCCGATGAAGGAAGACAGTGATTCAGTGGAGATCAAGTGTTGGAATGATCTAAGACATTCCGAAATACGTTGTTGCTTGTTAGGCGGCAAGTAGCTCGACCGCGCAATCAAATTGTCATTTACTTTCTCATTTTTCTTTCGCTAATGTCTTTTCGTCATTTTTTGATGTCATTTATTTCTTCGGGTCGTTTATTCTTCAATCTTGTTTTCTCTCTTGCGGCCTTCTTGTGAGTTTTCCAATTAATTTTTTTCTACACTCCTTTCGTTGGGGTTCCTTGAAACATGTTTCAAGTTTCTTTCGCTTATATTTATAACTTTCGGCTAATGAAACGCGCGTCTTGGGGCAGTAAATTATTACATATTAGTTCTTACCATTCCCAAAGTCGTGTTTTTTGTAGGTTATGGCATCGTATCTCCAGCTAGGTTATTTTGAGAACGTGTTTACGAAAATGTGTTAACTAAATACATTTTCTTTACACTACCCCTAAGTTTTTACATGAGTGTCAGGTACGGTACAACGAACACGGAAATTAATTTGATTTGAATTCCTTACTTTTTCCAGAAGCATGTCCTAAAGAATTGACAATTTAATATGATCCAGAAAAATACATTTAGGAAAACTAGAATAAATTGAAATCATTTGTTTTATGTAGAAGAAATAGTTGCCTGAGATTTTGATTATCTCTAATACGGTATCTTCAAAATACTTACTAATTCATTAACTCTTTACTATTCTACAGTGGTCAGATTTTGCTGCAAAATACCTTAATTTAGGGCATTTAATGGATATATTAAATTATTCTCTAAATTACTAGCCGCTCCGAATGAAAATGTATCACTACATTATGTTCAAATGCGTTATGTACAATTCTTTTTCTTTCCGACAGTCTTCGAAATATTGGAACCGAAAGAGAGTCGATGAAATGTTTCTCTCCATTGTTTTGGCTTCCTGATCTAATAAGACACTCGGGTACTTAGTGAGGGAATATTTAAAAAATATAAATATAAAGAAACGTTCACAATTCTGACAAATTTTGCATTAAATAACTGCGTTAAAAACATTTCCGATGTTTAGAGATTTGAAAATTTCATTAGCACGGAAATAGAAATATTGCTGAAATGAACCCGATATGCATAAATGAAAAAAAATTATACACGTTTTACTTAAAACAATATGAAATATAAGTTCAATTTGTGGCATGGAAGGGCCATACATAGCAGGTACCTTGTTTCCTGGCCCACTTGCCTTTCCTCCCCGAGGGCCTCGGCCGCAGTGCCCTCCGCGGACCAAGGTGCTCCCGAGGCAGCGGAGTGCAATGCGTCCGCCGCGGGCACGTGACCCATGGGCAGCTGCCCGCCGCGGCCGACCACGCCCTTTCCGCACGCGCGCACGGCCCCGCCCCCGCCCCCGCCTCTCCACCCCCTCTCCTCCCCCGCCCACCCGCCCGCCCGCGCTTTCTCCGCTCCCCGTTCGTACGAAACCGAATGAGTGAAGAGTAATGGAAATAACATACAAAAGCCTTCCACTAATTAATATTTAAAGCATTCACTGCCGGCGATAATGCGAATTTTTATTGCCTTCGGGCGCTGCGACCGGCGCGGGCGGGGCGGGGCGAGCGGGGCGGGGTGGAGCAACGCGGGGGCGTGCGGCGGTGTTGTGTTTTGGAAATATCCCTCCTTGTTGAGCGCCTGGGGCTCCGCGAAGACAACACTGATTCGGCGCCCGCGGTGCGGGGGAGCACCAAAGCAAGAACTCGCCGTCCCGCCCGCGCCTTGCCGATCGCCTCCCGAGGCCATCGGGTTATAAAGGCGGCCATTTATTATGCTGTGCGGAATACGCCATGTTCAGTACAGAGGTTAATACATTCAAGAGACCCGAGAGGTGACGATGGGTTGGTTGGTTTTTTGAAATTCCTCCAGACGACTCGGTGCTTTCGGACACAGTAGTCTCTAGTGATGTGAAGCGACGATTGACTTGTGGAACAACTTTATCTGCAAATTGTGATAGTAACATTTGAAATGGTGGACTCATTGTTTGTTTCAGAGATATTTAGGTTTTCGCTGAGAAATGCGTCATTTGATACTTCACCAATATTTTCATCCCTTCATACTTATATCTTGATTTCTAAAGCTTCTGACATTGAAAAGACAATATATTGTTAGTAAATTAATGTTGTTACAAAAAAAGATATTTGAAACCTGTTTGTAAAAGGATTCTAAAAATATTTTTATCAGTAAAAGGTTTCTTGGAGAACATGTGAAACCCTTGTCGGAGTTGTCCATTTCTCACTGAATTCCGTGTCATGAGAAAACGTGACTGATTTGATCCAGTTTGAGATCTATCTATTCACACCTCTCAAATACCCGTTCGATTTAACTTTCGAAATTATTTCTTAAAACGAATATTATTTACCTTTCTTTCAGTTGAACTATTTCAGAATATCTTATTCAACAGCGTGGATGTATATTAAAAGTTTATAACAATTTATAAGTCTGAATGTCAATTGTAAATTACTGTTTCACTCTTGTTTAAATTGTATTTTCACTACGTAATTTCAATCCTGTATTAATTATAGTATAACATGTATATTCTCAGTCGCTAATTACCTCGTCGTTAATGCCACTTTAAATAAAATAAATTAAAAACAAACAAACGTGGATGTATCGAAAGTTACTGCGGCCTATCATCATCCCTGTAAACGCTTTTATGTCAATAATCGAATGCTTGTTCAGAATTTCTACCACTTCCCTAACCTTAGTTTCATCTTCACCTCTCTCTCTGAATGTAGTCTTACAGTGTGTGTGTTTCCTACACTGAAGATTACGCAATTTTTGTAATGATTGTAGAGGCTTTATATTACAGAAGAATCGTATACGAATAATAACGAGAACCTCACTAAGTTCTTTTACGTTTAGTAATAAGCGTCAACATGGTAGACGTCGCAATCTTCCCAATATATCTGACACTGACACGCAGCTGTTCTCGCAATCTTTATATGAGGCAGAAGGAAATCGATAAAAGTGTCCAAAAAAGCATTTCACTTTCTTATTGATCTGATCTTACAGCAAGTTTTCCCCGCGGAAATTGGATTTCGAAAGGACTTTTATATCTTCACACATGACATCTGCGTTTGGGAAATATCCATCATATGTCAGTTTTAATATAGCAAGGTAGGTGTGAACATTTTTAAAATATGTTTCCTGATATTTGTCTACATATATTCAGACATTTTTGCGATAAATCTTGTGTGAAAGACAGGCGCAGTAATGTGGCTGGAAAACTTTCGGTCTTAGAAAAACCCTTAAGGATTCAGAGTGAAAATGTAGGCTATGTGGACAGATGTACAAATAGCGCCAACATTTACTGAAATGCGTGAATGTTTACTCATGTTTTGCATGCTTAGATGTTTTCTTAATCTTTCAAGCTTTGAAAGTGCTCGCGATGATGGACACAGGATCTCGCAAAAATGTACGCGAAATTTAATATCTACCAAGAAAAGAATAAAATATTGGAATTGTGGACCCTCAAGTATTGTTACTTTCAAATTGGCACTTGTAGATTGATACTTTTAGATTGACATCGATACCCGAATTAAATAGATATGTAATTATAGTGGGCCATACAGTAATAGTAATATATCTTGTAGATTGTACTTTTAAATTGATATCGATTTTGTTTATTTATTAGCCCTTTGTACTTTGTAGTGCAGAAATACCTGCTTAGGATTACAGAAGGTCAGGACTCCTGTCCATTAGCCATTTTGGCATTCGTATTTACCACTTCCAGGGCTCTCTGTAGAATAACGGGTCATAGAAGATTTTACAATATGATTTCTGGAAGTGGGAGATGATGGCGTGGCAAGCGTAATGGTTCATGTGCGTATTTTTCCAATATTTACTGTTAATAAAGCCATTAAATATTGGTACTCATTGTGAAAGGAGACCGACTGAACTTCACGATTGCCCTGAATATATCGATACCAGAATTAAATAGATACGTTATTATAATGTAGTAATACTAATCTATATGGCACTTATAGATTGATACTTTTAGATTGATATCGATACCCGAATTAAATAGATATGTAATTACAAGTGGGCCGTGTGGATTACGACTCAGGGAAGTTTCACAGTACATACGTCACAATACAAAGTACATCGCTTTCGACACGATATTGGGTCACAATACATACGACTCTCCAAAACTGCCTCACACCATAAGAAGGAAGCAAAAGACTTCTTTCTGAGATCTGTGGGCGAACCCAATGAAATACCGGAAGACGTGATGTAAATCAAATGTAACGACTTAAGAAATGTAATAAGGATTTATCAAAAGATATGTTATACGCCGATACATGTAATTGATTTCGAGACAAATGCCGTAATTGTATAGGAATATTACGGGAAATAAAAAAGAAAAGAGTCTGAAAAGTTTCGAAATGGTCTTCTGACGAATGAAGAAAACAGGTAGGAATTTTAGGAGGAAGGATTGTTTACGAGGAAGATTGGGGGAGAGAAGGATAATGAGGACAGAACTAAATAAAGTTAATTGAATATGTTTTATGGAAGATCTGTACTCAAAAGTTTATGAAAGAAGGTAAGATGAAGGGGATTCGTAACGGGAAAAGAAAGATCGGAATGGTGACGTATAAAAGAGGAAAGACACACGTATAGTTCAAGAGACAAGATTAATAAAGATTGATGTGGTGTGAAATGAAACTTGTCCTAACACAGAGTTACAAGATGACGCGAATCAGAATATAATCGATTCACCAGTATCGATAACGAATATATAATTCGTTATTATCATTCTAGTATTTAATGTTAATGTCCATACCGGGAATAAATGAGTGATTTGAGGGACAGGCGATGATAATGATATGACGAAACGAATAATGGAGTAGTAGGGGAATTCAATGGCAATAGAAATGGGAGAACCCCCAGAAAACCCTTGCAAACATGCTTTGTTCATTCCAAATTCAACATAGATCAATCAGGATTCGAACTACAAAACCCAGAGGGGCAAAGCTAACTACATTCCAAACCTACAGGTCGCCCTGTAAACCAGAAGTATCGAAAAATAAATATCGTTTTAAATATCGAAAACAAGACCGCACTGTGCATCCCAACGTCCGTAGACGTAAAGCTGGAAGTCGTCTACGGGAAGGGGGCTGGGAGAGGTGGAGGGGGACAAGGAGGGGAGAGGACATCGTAACGAGACGTATCTCGGTGCTTTTCACGGTCCCGCGGCGCGCGCCGTCGCTGCACCTGCCGCCCGCCGCCTGGGCCTCCGCGCCAGATTATAGGCTGATCGGGTCCGCTCCACCGCGGCGCGCCGTGCTGTGCCGCGCGGGGCGGGTGGGCATTTCCTGAACCGCAGGAAAAAGATTTCAATGCGAGGTTTTTGTGGGCGCCGCGGCGGCGAAGCGCTCGGCCAGTGTGTCCAAGAGCGGCGCGATGACCGGGCGAAACTCTTTCAAGCGGAGCCGCAGATGTCGTGGCGACCGCTATCACCTGCTACCGGAAGCACGCGATGTTTTGCCCGGTAATTGGCGAACGCTTGCCCGCACGCCGCAGGGGGATGGGTGAGGAGGCGGCGGCGGCGGCGATTGGGGACCGCGGTAGAAGTGGAGGCGGTCGGGGATACGGCGGCGAGATGGTGGTCAGAGCGGTCGTGGGCGGTGGGGGTTTTGGAGCGGCGGTTTTGGGGCGGCGGTCGAGGTCGGAGGTAATTGAAAGCGGCGCAGGAGGCCGACGGGGAAGGCAGTGGCGCGTAGAAGCGACGGTGGCGATCCGTGTCTTCTGTAAAGTGGAGTGCAGTTGGAAGGTCGGGGTCGGTCGGGGTCGGTCGGGGTCGGTCGGGGGCAGTTGGGGTCGGTCGAGGGCGGACGGGGGCTGTTGGGGGCAGTAGGGAGCAATCGGGTCGGTCGGGTACATTGGGGGCGGTCGGGGGTGGTCGGGGGCGGTCGGGGTAGTTAGGGCAGTTGGGGCAGTCAGAGATGGTCTCAGGCGGTCGGCGGTCGGCGGTGGCAGCGGCAGCGGGGCCGATAACCGAGGGCGGCGACAGCGGTGAACAGGGGTAGCCGAGGTGACGGTCAGAATCGACGGAGGCGGTGGTCAAGAAGGTCAGGAGCAGTTGAAAAGGCGACGGGGGGTGCAAATTCGCGCTTTGGCGACGGAGACGGGTAACACCATCTGCAGCAGCGAGACACCGCAGAAGGGCTCTCGAGGAAGGAGACAGAGTCGACTGGGACATCATGGAGACGCAAGCGGGGAGGCGTTGGCAAGGCGAGCGGAGGGGGTGGGGCGACAGCTGGAGAGTTGTGGTGGGGGCGGGGCGCGGAAGTTTCGCTCCAGAAGCCCCCGATTCCTCCTCGCCTCGACTCTCCTCGTGGCTGTTGCCTTGCAGTTACGCCCCTCCCCGCCCCGCCCTGCTCCTCCCCTCCACACCCCGCCCCGCTCCGTCCCGCCCCGTCCCGCCCCACTCCGTCCCCGCCCCGCCCCGTCCTTCCCCGCTCCACCGTCCTAGGACGCGTGGCCTGCGCTGCGTTGCGCAAAGGTGCCCTCCTTCGCTCACAGGGCGCGGTAGTGGAACAGGCAGCATTGTCTCGCAGGCACGCTGCATTGGGGGTGGAGATGCACTTAATTTGTTCGATTTACCGTTGCGGCACTCACTTCAGATAAATACCTAAATGTTAGAGATTTCGTATGTACTCTATCAAACAAACAATTTGGGTATTATCTCAACGTTTCATCGTACCGAGTTGTAAACATAAACATGTTTATTAAAATGCCCTTCAGAAAGTCCAAAAATGGACGGGAGGAATATTCCACTTTCTATAAAAAAATAATTATAGTGAACAGAACAACTATATGCAGTTTGAGATAGCTACGCTGAAACGCAATTTTTCATACAAACATTTTTTTTATTTGTGGCAAGACATCCCTTGTTTTGTTATATTTTTTAAATGTTACGGTATATTGCTATTGAGTCACGTTTTAAATATTATATATATATATATATATATATATATATATATATATATAAGGAACGAAGAATAATACAGAATATAATAATAAAAAATGATATGTAAATTCAGCCTTGTGAACTTGAGACAATACGTTCAATAGCGTGCATCCTGGTGCAGCGATGGACACATTTACAGCGATGGGTACAGTTAGTTACACAGTACAATATATCTTCCAAGCTCAAGAAAAGTGAACGAACATCACAAAATGTTTCATTTTTTAGTTCAATGAAATATATTTAGATAATAATTCATTTTTACTAGCAAATATTAAACAAAGATTGATACTGTAGGTAGGTAGTAGCCGTTCTTATTCAAAATGACAATATTTGAGATGTGTCACTTTTCTTGGCGCCAATGAATCAATAATCATTGGAACTTGGAAAGGATAAAAACTATCCGCAAATTCATATTCAAATAATTCCAAGATTTACTAAAACAAACTTTTATAACAGATAGTATTTGTTATTACAACAGTAAGTGCTGCAATGTTCTAAACCACGTCCATAAAATTATTTTGGGCTGAATTTTTTGAGAATGTCAACTAATAAATAATACAGAAAAGCCACTGATTTACTCAATGCTTTTAGCAAAAACACATTAAAACAAATGATATGTTTGATCATTAGCAACCACTCCACGCTTTATTATTACAGTAATTCATAACAATTGGAATTAATGATTATTACAATTTCTTTAGACAACTCTAGAAGACATTTGTTTAGAGTTTGTTTTGTTTTTTGATTGAAGACTTCTAGACTTTTTTTAATGCAGTACACCATCTTATTTCTTCATGAATAAAGTTGCCTTTATATTCGTGCTTTCAATAAATGATCAGGTAATTAATGGCTGTGGTCTTTCAGATTATTCAGAATCGCTAAGTAAATAAGATATGCAAAACGATTTTTTGAGTATTGCTTTTGAGTGAAAGCAAGGACTTCCAACAACTTTTATTTAATTAAATTCATTATTTTTTTTATATCAATTCAGTCCACCGTGTTATCACATCAGGAAGCAACAATCGTTACGAATTACATAAAGCAGCTAGAACAAAATGTTATTAAGTACTTCACGATGATATTGTTTGTGCTAAATTAAAGAAATGCATATTTTTTATCTGTGGACTTATTGTAAATTTAGAAAAGTAACAGCTTGCTCAGAATATTTCATCTTCACATTATTTTAAGTTAGTCATGAAGAGGGCTCGAATTCTGATGACCTATAACTTCTTTGAAAATGACCTATAAAATAAATTAAAAATAAGGGGAATACGATGATAAAATAAGGGGAAATAACCTAATTTTTATAAAAAATATTCTCAAATGTGCATGAAAAATTTTTATTTATTTAATAACTTTTACAATTTAAATTCATTGTATTTGTATAAAATTATATTTAATATAGTCTTTTTTTTTTAGGAAATTTAATCCGTAACTCCGGTCTTCCTACCGTCAGTTTCAAAGGTGGAGGAAGTTACCGAAGATTCATGTAATTCTGAGTTCGAAAAACAGAGTGCACTGCACAAGTGAATTTCGTCATGAACTGATACAATAAAAACTTGTTTAGTGTGTCATTATAAATTCACGAAACATTCACCAACAAAAAGCATGAAAAGGAAACGAAATGCGTAAAAATGACGCAAAAAACCAAGAAAAGACCTAAAAATTGAAAAATGGCAACAAATTATCCTGTAACTATACATTTCTATCACCTACATGTTGTGTGAGATAATATGTCATCAAAATCCGAGCCCTGGTCAATAAAAATGTATTTATCTTAGAATCTAGTGCTTGCGGAAGGAAGCGTATTCATGTGAATAGTACATGCCGATTTTTCTTCAAAAACACTATCTGTGGCACACGCTAAAATGGATTTTTTTATACTTTTGCTCTAAATTTCATAATTAATAAGGAAGTGTTAATAAGTGATAATAAAAGTATTAATAACAAAGTGCTTTTCAATAAATATTTTGTGAATTGTCAGGTCTCATGTATTTACTGCAACTGTCAGTGTTTTCCAGATTTACAAAAAAATAATAAATAAACTGTTCTTAAAAGAAGGCACACTTATTTGTTTCCCTTATGCAATGAATCACATGTTTATTACCAGAGAAACTATTTCCCCAATTTTACTGAATGGGTAGACTGAGAATAGCTAAAGATTTCAGCAATATTTTAGTGAGAAATCTAATTGCATTGACAACAATGATTTGAAATGTATATTAAGATACTAAACAATATAAAAAAATCCAACTTACAAAATGTAATTCAGAGAAGTAGAGTAATACGTGCAGATATAATAGTGCACATTTTTGCTCACCGACGTCCATATTCAAATAACCAAATTATCTCTGGTAGAGGGGCTGAGCTGGACCAAACAGTAAACAGAATGTGCTGTAAAGTAGCTGAATATTTCATGATATTGTTATGCTATGCATAATTTCGCTGAATACGTCCTGACGTTGCGTTTCACCTACAGGTCCGCAGATTGCGTATTCGGAGTCAGTTGACGTATTGCAAGCCAGATATTGTTCACAGGAGCTTCCAAAAAAACCCGCGTATTAAAAGCGAGGGTAAGTGCGCCCTCACCGTTCATAATCGAGTTTAACAATAGTGAGAACTAACGACTCTTTGGTTGTCAGAATTTTACCTTATTTTGTTGCAGCTGACGCGGCAGCCGTATGTCAGAGGAATTTTGGGGAATGCGAAATATTGCAGCGTAACGCAGGGGCCCGCACACGTTCCACAATAACGATATTCCCCAAACCTCGAAGCATCACTCCCAACTTCCATCGTTGCGCCGCTGTGAAAATGGACATTTAAATGAAACATTCACTAACGCTTTCTCTGCCTAACTGCGTTAACATTTCATTACAATAAACAACTGCGCGCAAGGCATAGTGCCCCGTTGCGCATCGGGTATCGGCTTCCTAGTTGTAGAGCAGAAGCTGCATCAGATGGCCGTTCGCAACTTCCTCTCCAGGGACGTCCGACCGCACTCAACCGGAAGGATATTATTACGACGGGAAATAGCTGGAAATGAAGCTTTTTAAATACGTTCCTGTGTGTGAAACGATCGGTGTAAACTGCTGCTCGGCGCTTTTTTTAGGCCGTTCATGGCGTTTTGATGACGACCGGAATTTCGACGGCTTCCAAAAACACATTGTGATTTTTAGCGGGATAGCGAGCAGTACTTATATGTTAGGGATATGATACATATCTTGGCCCGTATCAAAAAATACTGAGTGCTTTTGAACAAATGTTTTGGACAGAATACTTTTGTTCTTGCGTTTAACAGTTTACTGAAAGTATAACTGTTCAAAATTATTAATCAAGAACATTTGTTAACTTGTTTCTGCATTTGTATTTTTTACATTATTGACATTCATTAAAACCACGTACAGTTTTTGAATTTTTTTATGTTCTAAAAGTCTAGGTTTTATTTTTAACCACCACCAACCTCCGCTGCTTCAGCTCAACAACCAATTTCACTGATAAGTTCTCTAAGATAAGAAAATCTCATTTGAGTATGTGGTTATATTACTTCAGTCCATTTACATTCTCAGCATCATCTTAATCATTTGATTCTAAATGAGCCTGTGATTTCAATTAGTCTTAAGTAAATTATTTCCCTCATTAATTCTCGATAATAATTTAATTAAATTTTTATTAATGTTATCCACAATCATGGAACGTGTTGTCCTTATATTTAAATGTTTTGACGAGAATTTCATTTAAGACTACATTGGTAACAATTATTATCCTATGTTAAACTTGCTTCCAGAAGAATGTGTAGTGGTAATGTAAGAACGCAAAGAATATACGTTAATATTGAAGTATTCTATGAATGCAAGAAATTAATTTTTGTTCAAATTTTTCTTTGGTGAAAAATATGTATTAGTATATTAAATCAAACAAAACAGGTAGGTGTTTTTCTTCGAATAGTGTGTTAGTTGAGTAACCGGCACGTGTCTTCTCACGGTTAGACCTCTTCCAAATTCTCCAAAGACATTCTCAAAAAACGTTTTTTTTGTGTGTGGGGTGGAGTCAAGTACCTAAAAGGGAATTTGCGAGATTTTAAGGCTGCTTCAGAGGTAATCAAAATTTTATTTAATTTCTTTCAACTAGACGAATCGATTGACACTATTTTTATTCACAGAATATTATGAAAGTTAATTTTTTTGTAATAAAACTTGTTTCTGAGAGTTTCAACGCACCTTTAGTGGTGAATTGCTGTTAATTACTTTACTAATCTTCCGACTAAACATCATTCGTTATGACTTGATTTATCAGATTGAGGCTAAACCTAATTTGTGTTAAAACACTGTTTTAAAACTTCTCATTTATTGGTTGAATGTCCTTTCACAAGTGATCTTAGGAAAAACAAAATTTGATACCGATATACATTCTCTATTAAGTTCTACTTCACAGTGTCACAAAATTAGAAATTATATATATATATATATATATATATATATATATATATATATATATATATATATATATATATATATATCGTCTATCGATACTTTTTCATACGTTCGAGAAAGGACGAGTCTGTCAACAGAATAATTCTAAATTAGAATAACATTAACAAATCCTAATTGTTACGTTTTTTAATTTAATTATATTTTTTGTTAGTTACTTTTTAACAAATGGCGACATCCGTCGGAGGCGCCCAGCTAAGCTGGTTATGGGTAATTCGGCAACCTGCAGCGCTCCCCGGCAGAGCGCGAGCGCCGGAGCAACCAGCCGCAGCCGCCGCGCCCTTCGGTCTCTCAGGTCCCGAATTTCAACGCGCAGATTGCGCAAAAGGGTACGAAGGACGATAAGGCCCCGCTACCCGCTAATCCCGACAAAGAACTACGCTGCGCCCGTCCTCTCGCCACGACAACGCGAGGACTCAAGCTGCCTGGGGCCACCGAGCAGGAGGGTACAGAGTGTTGCTCTACTTTATTGTTTCTGTGTTCAGTTTCATTACAGACTATGAGTCGTATGCGAACATCGTGTTTTCCTTGAAGAAATATAGGAAGTAGTACTTTCGAAAAACATTAGTAAGTTATTACTACTAACAATAAAGTAGACAATATTAAAATTATTTTTTTCTGTCTATATTTCTTCAATAAACAATAATATTCTTGGTTTTTGGTTAATATAATAAAGTAGACTGTAACTATTGTGACTATTAATTAATATTTTTTGTATAAAACTTAAGATTATATTATATCTGTACTGAAAACAATAATATAATGTTTGGTTGAAAAACTTTCATCTATATTCCGATATTGTTAAAGCGTCCCTAATTACTAATTTTTCAGTCAAGTCAATAATGTAACCTATTCACTGGAAAGAAAACATCACAATTCGCTGAAGACAAATAGTTCACACAGTAATATCCTTTCGAAACACGCTTACTGTAACTCAAATTTCTATCAACGTGAACCTGCCGTAGAAAATCAAGACATATGCCTTAGAAGTGTCCCAAAGAGCAAAGAAACATTAGTGGATGTAAACTAGGTTTAAACTAAACCAAAGTACCCTTGGCCTATCCGAAGATCGGAAGAAGAGTGATGGCAAACGTGATTCGTCGTCCGCTTCCGCACCACTTCCCCTCCTCTCGCCCACCACTCGCCCGTCTCACGCACTCCATACGTCCACCATTCGCCGACCACTCGCCCACCACTGACCCACCACTCGTCCGTCTCTCGCCTCCACTGACCCACCACTCGTTTAACCATCGCTCAACACTTACTCATCATTCAATTATAATCTTCCAACCACTGCCCTATAGCCTCCCAACCACTTCCTGAGCGTTCGCCGACTGCTCCCTTCCGCTCACTCGCGAGTCCACCCGCCCACGGACCCATTCGCACGCCCATGTGCCCACTCGCACATACAAACGCCCACCTCGCTCACCCGCTACCCCGTACATAACCCTCGCAGATCCGCTAGCTCGGCCACTAGCGTGAAAGCCCAACACGCCCATGAGCCCAATCATCCATATACCCGCCCACTCGCACGCCCGTGTGTCCACTCGGCCGTACACACGCCCATCCGCACCCACAGCCACATGCGTGACGCCCACACGCTCAATCGTCCATGCACCCACACACCCACTCGTCCGCACACCCCTCCCGCTCGCGGGGCCCTGCAGAGGTCGCGCAGCGGCGGCGTGCCTCGGTGCGGCGCGACGTGCCGCAGAGCGCGGCGCGTCGGGCGGCGCGCGGGCGACGCAACGCGCGGAGCGGGGCGGCGTGATACGTGGCGGGGGGACGGGGAGCGGGGAGGCGCGGAGCGGGGCGGCACGGAGCGGGGCGGCGCAGAGCGGGGCGGGGCGGGGCGGCGTGCCGCGTGGCGGGGCGCCGAGAAGCGGGGAGGCGCGGTGTGTGGCGGGGCGGAGCGGGGTGGGGTGGCGCTGAGCGTGGCGGGGCGGCGCGGAGCGGGGCGACGCCGGGTAGGGCGGAGCGGGGCGGCGCAGAGCGGAGCGACGCGGGGTAGGCCAGGGTGAGGCGGAGCGTTGCGGCGCGGAGCGGGGCGGGACGGTGCGACACGCGTCAGGGCGACGGGGGACGGGGCGGCGCGGAGCGTGTTGGCACGGCGCGGGGCAGCGCGACGTGTGGCGGGTGTGTAGTGGCGCGGGGAGGGGTGGGGCGGACGCGCGCCACCGGGAAAAAGGAGGGGGCGTGGGGGTTGGGGATCGGGACTCCCGTCACTCGACGGCCTGCGGAACTTGCCCTTTCCGCTTGTGCGAAGTCACAAACGTGTGAGTAACCCAAGCGGCGCATATCCATGGGAGGGGGCGGGGCGCGGAGCGCGGGCGCGGGCGCGGGCGCGGACGGCAGGCAGACTCTGCTACCGCCGGATCTCGCCGCGCGTTTCGCGAATATGAAAAGAGAAATGTCATAAACATACTGAACAAATATTAAGATCTAAATACCATTAACGTAGTCTTTTAATGTGATTACTCGCTTAGCGTTGTAACGCTGGGGTGCAGCTCGCGAGGTGGCGTTTGGCTTTGTTTGCTGAATTAAAAAAAAAAAAGAATTACACGATCGCCGCCGTTGTTATCGTCCGTAAAGGACAGCGTGGCCCACCTTTGGCGCCGACGTCATGCAGTGTCGCTAATTATCAACATCATTATCATGAAGAAGCACTGAAGGCCGGCGGCAGGCGGGTGGTTGGGCGTGGGCGTGGGCGTGGTGGGCGGGGGTGCACCGAGAGGCGCGGAGTTTGAAACCGCCCGCATGATTGTGGACTTGTAGTTAGGCGGACGAGCTTTGTGCCGGCTGAAGTAGTCTTTGGGGGATAGGCAAGCGTGTCAAAGGCCGTTTCGGATCCAACATGCGATCGGCGCGATGGAAAGTAACTGCCGGGGCGCGGGAGGGGACCGAGGGGGCGGGGCGGGGCGAGAGCGGGTCCGGTCCGGAAGGTGGCGGGGCCCTGTGTGCCTTTGGGGCGCCCGCCCGCCCGCCCACCCGCCCGCCCGCCCGCCCGCCCGGCCAGATTTGTGGGCCACTTGCGAAATGCGGAATGGCTCGGGTCGTTCGAATCGCCGAGGTGTGAGTTTCTGTGATATTTTTGATATGAAGGCGGGGGCGGTGCGGGCCCGAGGGGGGCGGCGGTGGCGGAGGGGGCGGACGGGCGCTCGCCAAAGCGGCCCGGTCATCCGGTCCGCCCGATTTTCCAGCCCGCTGGGCGCTCTCGGTCTTTTAGAAGAAGGCATTCTGTTAGGAATACGCTGGAAATTTGCGTGAACGTTCCATCGATGCCAGTTTTCAACAGCGAATTGATGGAGGGCCTTCGGTTCGTTCTGGAGAACCACACAAGTGTCTTCAGTAATCGGCGTTTACATGCAGGAAATGGTCACTTGTCCGTGTTAATATCTCCCTTCGCTTGAATTTCATGTTAACCACTTTGGATGCCAATATGAGAGTAAATAATGAACACTTGAGTTGTGTGTCGACGAAGTTGTCAAAATGGATAAATCACTCGAAATTCATATCGATTCATCTACATCTTCTTCAATAAATTGTGTGGGTTAATTTGATAATAAGATTCTAAGTAATTTACCTTTATCTGAACTAAAAGTAAGTTCCCTTCTCGAATATTTTGGTATTTCCAAAAGATGTACTTCCAAAAGTCAAATTGGTCGGTAATGACGTAAAGTAAGAATGTTAAGAGTTCTTGGAACCGCATTCAAAAATATTTTCATTCCTTTCAAAAGGTTTAGTTAAAAGTTCCTCCACAGGTTATTTCAAAGAAGATTCGTATATTAGTTGTATGAATGTTAGTCAGCTCTGAGAAACGTAACGTTGCAACACAGTTTATGGAAGTTACACGATATAATAGATTCAATTGATTCCCTAGTTCTTCACAATATTTTAGACTTTTCCTGTACCACGTTTAAAAAACGCGATTTTAGAAACGCATTTATTTGAAATAAAATGTTTCCAATTATAAGATACAGCGTTGGAATCCGCAGTTATAAATATTTTAAAATGTAAATAATTTTGTTCTGTGGAGAGTATTCATGTTTTTCGTCATGAACATCGTCGCAAAATGTTTTTACTTTGACGCTTCTTTCTTATAACAACTAAAACCTTAATAAGAGGCAATATCTGTTTTTTTTTCACTGCAAGAATGTAAATTTGAAATATTAATGTGCCTTTCCAATAAAAGAGTCTGATTCTAACATATGTTTGCCTTGAGTTATGTTCTTCCCAAGACGTTCAAGGGTAGTGAATAACCTTATATTTTCCTCTTCTTCCCTTTACTTTCCTCTTCACTTCTACCAACTCTCTTTTCGTTTTTCAGTATTGCATTTCAATATCATTTCTTCTAACATCAGCGCTGGAGCTATCACTCATTATACCCTGTCTCGATTCCGTATTGCAATATCTCAACCTCTATCCGGATGTGTTTTTTTTTGGTAATATTTGGTGAAAATTCTCAACCACTTTTGTACTTGTCAACTTATTTTCTTCTATTCTCTTCGGTTCATAAGAAATCGTCTGTGAATAAAGCCGCTTTCTGGCGTTCTGTTGCAGGTGCTCCCTTTTGTCCGTGTCTGCGGTTAGAGAATTGCTCCGTCATCATCATATCATATTAAAACCAACATCACCAATCCATCAATTAATTGGCTTACAATTTCAGATAGATACATACTGACACTTGATCTTGAATCATCATGAAATTATACTCATTCGCCTTCAATTTTTACTTTCTTCATTCTCATGATTTATGTTCTGTCACTTCTTTTGAGAATCTTTAGCAATTTCTTCATTACTTTTTTTGTGATTTCCTCCTGTTAGAGACATTCCCAAATATTGCGTGCTTTCTTCCATTCCGCTTCCCGGTCCTCCTCTCTACCGCCGAATTCCTTCCTTCCCGCTCCTCACCCGCACCTCCTCCTCCGTGGCACCGCATTTCTTTAGACGGCCCCGATCACCTCACCATTATCCGCCCTGCCTCGCTCCGATCAACTCCGTGGGCGCCTTTGTTGTGGCGGGGTTGGCCAACGGTGAGAGGGCGGGGCGAAGGTGGAGAAGGAAGGGTGAGGGCGGAGTCGAGCGGTGCGGGGGAAGGCGAGGAAGGGAGAAGAGGGCAATGGCTGGGGAGGTAGGGCTGGGGTGCAGTCGGTGACGGGAACCCGGTCAATGGCGGGGGAGGGAGGGTGGGTTGAAGGAGAGGAAGGACGGCGGTGGTGCAAGTCAAGAAAGGTGGGTGATGGTTCAAGAAGAAATGTTGGAGGCAAAGCCAGGTGTGGGAGGACGGAAGCGAACTTGAGTGAGGGCGGAGGCGATGGGAAGGGAGATCGGGGGAGAGCGGGAGTAATGTGGCAAATTTAGCGAAGGGATGAAGGCGGAGAAGAAATAGAGAAACGAAGAAAGAAGAGAGGGAGAGAGAGAGGAGGAGCGAAAAGAAAGGATAGAAGAGGGAGATGGCAGGGGAGAAAGAGCGAGGTGAAGGCGGGGAAAGGCGGTGATGACGCAAGTGAAGAAAGGAAGGTAACGGCGGATTTGAAGAAGAAATCGTGGAGGTGATGTCAGGTGCGGGAGGACGGAAGCGAATGCAAATGAGGGTGGAGTAGGTGTGTGAGAAGAGGGATCATGGGGAGAGCTGGAACCGAGTTGGAAAAATTAGCGAAGGGATGAAGGCGGTGGACAAAAGGTGGTCCGAAGAAAAAAGAAAGTGAGAGAGCGGGAGTGAGAGAAGGTGGGAGAGGGCGAAGGCGGAGCAGGTAGGACGAGTTGAAGGCAGAGGGACGGCAATGACCCAAATGAAGAAAGCAGGGTGTGGGCAGAGATGAGGAAGAAGTAGTGGTGGCGCAGTGGGGTGCGGAAGGTTGAGCAGAACGCGAGTTAGGGTGGAGGCGATGTTTTGGAAGGAAGATCGAGACTAAGACGACAAATTAGGGCGGGAATCTTCTTCTGGCGAGTTGTCTACAGCTCCTGCGGCCGTCTCTCGCATCCCAATCTCCATGCCTCTCTATCATTCCAATCGTCTTCAAGGCCTCTTTTCTGCATGTTCTTCATAACTTGCTTTTGTCATTCTTCTCTGGGTCTACCTCTTTTTCTTCTGTCTAAGGGGAGCCACTCAGAGATCTTTCTGGGCCATCTCTCATAACCGAGCCTTTTCACGTGACCAAACCATTTTAATCTTCGTGTTTCCATTTCCTCTAAAATCGATTTCTGTATTTGCATTCTTTTCAAAATTTCATCATTTCTTACATGGTCCACTTTAGACACTCTACAACTTCTTCTCATGAAATCCATTTGCAGGCTTTTTAATTTGTCTTTTTCTCGTTTTCTTATTTCCCACGTTTCTGATCCATATAGCACTACATTTTGTACGCTGGTTTCAAGCAGCCTTTTCTTAGTTGATCTGGATATTTCATTTCCCCAAAGTAGAGAGTTTAACTTTCGAGTGACTTGTCTCCCTTGCGTGATCTTTGAGATAGTGTCTTTTTTGGAGTCTCCTTCTTTACTGATGATTCCTCCTAAATATTTAAATTCCTCACATGCTTCTATCTGCTCTCCATTTATTGGTTTGCTGTAGCCTTCATTTTCTCCTACCACCAGATATTTTGTTTTGGAAAAATTGATCTTCAGTCCTGCTTTCTCGTACGTTTCCTTCAGTTTTCGCATCATATATTCTACATCAAAATTGTCATTAGCTAAAATAACCTGATCATCAGCGAATAGTAAGGTATGCAGATAATCTTCATTGATACATATACCCATACCTCTGCATTTATTTTGCCAATCTTTCAGTATTTCATTCAGGTATATTTTGAACAGACTTGGTGATAAGCAACATCCTTGTCTCAGGCCCTTTGTTTGTCCAAATGGTTGTGA
The DNA here is from genome assembly GCA_011170035.1 of Teleogryllus occipitalis. NCBI lineage: Eukaryota > Metazoa > Arthropoda > Insecta > Orthoptera > Gryllidae > Teleogryllus > Teleogryllus occipitalis. The sequence continues at coordinate 225,058 of BLKR01014762.1, forward strand.
TATTTGGCCACTTACTTTTATTCTACTTTCTTGATTCAGATACCAATCTTTTAATGTATTTATGTATTTCTTGTCAATATTTGTATTTTCCAGAATTTGGAAGAGTTTTCCTAAAGGGACTGTGTCATAAGCTTTTTCAAGATCTATGAATAGAAGATATGTTTTCTTATTTCTTGATAATCTCTTTTCTAAAATCTGCCTTATAACAAATATGTTCTCAATACAACTTTTACCAGCTGTAAATCCACTTTGCTCTTCTGCTGTGGTTACCTCCCTTTCAATTCTATCTTTTATAATACGTTCACACAGTCTTCCAGTTGTAGAAGTTACACTTATTCCTCTATAATTTTTACACTACGATTTTTTACCTTTCTTGTAAATTGACGTGAGGAAGGCTTGTTTCTATTCTGTAGGTATCTTATCGCCTGTCATACACTTATTAAAAATTATTTGTAGGATTTCCAGGACACTTATCGGAGCATTTTTAAATAGTTCTACAGGAATACCTCCAGGACCGGGAGATTTTCCGTTTTTCATTTTTTTGATGGAGTTCTTTATCTCATTCAAATGTATGTCTTCTGTACATTCGCTTGCATGTGTCCTATCAAGTGTCTTGTATGCTGGTCTATTCTCTTCAAACATATCTGAGTAATATTTCACCCATCCGTCCATTTTTATGATTTGTATATTTGTTTGATTTCTTTTATCTTGTCTCAAACATTTTATTAGTTTCCATGATTCTTTACTTCGTGCCCCACCAATGTTCTCTTCCACTTATGCACATTTTTTGTTCTACCATTGATCTTTTGATTTCTTCACCATTTTCTTCGCCTCTCTATTAAGTCTTGCATATTCCTTTCTGTCATCCAGATTTTGGGTTGCCAAAGGGCGGGAATGAGGTCGGGAAAGGACCGGACGAAGATAAGAGCGATGGAGTCCTAGATTCGAGTCCCGATGGTTGTAGGATTTTTGACACTAGTGTGTCAGCGACGTGGAATTCAGTCATTGTCGAGAATTCTGGCGGCCGGCTGCTCTGATTTGTAGTTTTTCATGGTTTCTTCGATCAATACAGGGCGAATGCCGGAGCAGTACCCTAACAAACGGGCCACGGATCGCTCGCAATCTTTTCTACCTCTTCCGTATCCTATTCTCTCCCCTTACACACACACTAACATGCACTATACTACCAGACATGCCGGGAGACCGGTCGGGAGCTTAAGAGTTTCTCCCGGCTGGGGCGGTGCCCCGCTGGTAGGAGATACCTGCTTGGGGAAAACTCCGCGCGCCGACGGTAGGTCGGCGACGGATCTCGCCATCCAGCGGCGGAAGACCACCGCCACCTCTCGAGAAAAAATTCACTACACTTACGGGACTAATGACGCTAGTAGTTGACGCGCCTGGAATCACTAGCAATCAATCAATCAAGAAAGAAAGAAAGAAAGAAAGAAAGAGGGGGAGAGAGGAGAGCGAGAAATGGTAGGGAGAGGGAGAAGGCGGAGGAGAAAGGGCCGGTTGCAGGCAGGGGGCGACAGTGACGCAAATGAAGAAAGCAAGGTATAGGCGGAGAAGAAGAAGAAGAAGAAGAAGAAGAAGAAGTGGTGACGCAGTGGGGTGCGGGATGTTGGGAATAACGCGAATTAGGGTGATATGTGGGAGGGAAGATCGGGACTAAGACGACAAATTGGGGCGGGAATGAGGACAGGAAAGGAACGGAAGAAGATAATAGCGCGAGAGGAGGAGAGAGTGGGAATGACAAAGGGTGGAAAGGGCTTGATAAAGTTGAAAAGGAAGGGCGAGGAGTGCGGGTGGGGCGAGGCGGGAGGCATGAAGCCTGCGTGGGTGGGGCGGGGTGGGGGGCCGCGCGGGCGGGCAAGTGCGCTTCCTTGTCTCGCCGTTGTAGCCATTCAAATCTCCTCCTCAGCGGCGCTAAGCGCTCTTTGTTCCTCTGCGTAAGTACCCTGGCGACGCAACACGCGCCACGGGCGGGCGAGCGGGCGAGGCGGGCGCGGCGTGGGCGGTGAAATGTGAAGACGACAGTCGGCGGCGGTGGGAGGAGGGAGGGAGGAAGGATGGCGTCTACGGCGGCGCAGGCAGACGCGGTTAGAGAACCAGACGGTGACTACGCACACGGAGCAGATGCTGCAAGTGAATGCATGCGTGAATGAGGTTTCCACAGTTGACGACACTGGAAGACCCGATTTACACGTTTCCTTTTGACGTACGATTTTGGCAGTGTTGGCGTACGCGCGCAGACGCACAATTGCCGTCCCAGATGCCTGTGTGCGCATGCGCGCGTTCACTAAAATTCCCGAAATCTTTCGTCAAAAAGAAACATTTAAATTGGGACTGGGAGATTACGTTAGTGTTGCTGATTATGGAAGCATTCCTAGGAAAACTGACAGAAAAGAAATAAAATACACTCAGAAAGGAATAAACGCCTCCTTTTTTCTAACTAAGCCATAACATCGAAGGCAAAGATGAAGATGAAGACGTGATGAAAGACAGTGACTAAATTAGTAGTTAGGGGTATATTCAAATAAAAATGGAAATATATGAATCGACGGTTAATTGGAATATCACTTGACCATCAAAGAATGTCGGTGATGGTGTCAGGCAGTTGTCAAGTGTTGGGATTGAAGAAGAGGTCATAATTAAGTGGTTAGAAGTGAGCGAGAAAGTATTGAAAGGTAGATAAGAAAGATGATTGGAGAAAAAATGGAGAAAGAGCAGTTAGGGAAGTCAGGAACGGGTGTCCTGTTGAAGATTCTAAGAAAATGTCTAATGTCGCTGTATTTCCAATGTAGGATTCCTGACTAGACCTCGCTTGCTCGAGGATCAATGGCCCTCTTAAACGGTGCCATTAATCCCCATCTAACAATATTACTTAAAAAACTGTCTTCCACTCACTGGCACTTCACCGTCTTTGAATATTAACCTTTCATATTGTCTTTCATTAAATGGTATTTAGTCAACTGCTGCTGCAGCTGGAATCAATGATGATTTATCGAGGACTGGTGCTTAACTCGTACAGTGTTAAAAGACATAATCTTCTTACTAAATTACACACTTTTCTCAATAAACATTACAATAACAAACAACCCCGCATCAACAACTGAATTACACTGCACTTTATTTTGTAGTGAATAAATAATATGCACTGAATATAGAATAAAACAGGTGCATCAAGCAGCAGTGAAGGAAACCTTGTGCTAAAGGCCATGTTAATCACAGTGCATGATAATCAGGACATGGTGCAGGACATGATAATCACATTACAAAGTAAAACATTCATAAAATTTATATTTTATCGAGAATTTAAGTTAACAACGACTTTGAGTTGAGAGGTTTCGCAGCCTCGTGGTTATCACTGTTCTTTCACAATTTCATCTCCTTATCGAAATAATACATACAGAAGCTCCGAATTTCAAGAGACCTCGGCACACCCTACGCCTCCAGTCCCGCCTCCAGTCCCGCCTCCATTGTCTTATCCCCGAAATTCGCGGGAAGGGCTGAGGTGTTTTGTTCCAAGGCTCCGATGCAACGAGGGTGGAAATACCTGGGCGACAGCACCAACTTCTGCTGTAAGACGCTTGCTTGGTTGTGTTTCCACACAATAACATTGTCGAGAGGCTGCGGTTTTAAGGTTTCGCCTCGAATATTATCCCATTATCCGTGACAGAGGTGCGTTTCCTTGACAACCTGTTTCCATTCCTTTACAAATGAAAGGGAGTTGGATGAAGCCAATGCATCTTATTGAGCAAAATCTCAAAGAAACAGCCAATGTACGTGACTTGAAAATAATTTTTATGAACTCTACCTGAGAGTATAATGATGCTGAAATTTGGAAGTCTATAAAATCTGTTAAGAGATCGCATTATAAGGATTTTAACATTTAAAAACAAACGTTTATATTTATTAAACACTTGAAAGCAAAACATTGTCGCTCGATATGTAACTGCATCTTCACAAGCTAAGTTTTATGAAAATAAGTACAAACATGAAATATTAATATTACGAGTATTAATTTTTTCATTACTCAAAAGCTTTTTTCACTACTTCCCATGGAATTAAAAAAATAGTTACGAAAAATAAAGCAGATTCTCATCACTTGAAACTTGATATGAATGGTTCAAATATTTAATAAAAAATAAACTGCTGACATCATTCAAATGTGTGCACACGCATTAAGGGCAGGTTTCTTTTAAAGAAAAATATTAGTTTTGTAAAGTTTAAATGTCGAGTTTGAATCTTTTTTATGCAAAAGGTAATAATTAATTTCTAGCAACTAAATAGGAATTCAGACGCGATTTCGATTTTTTAACTAATCAAAATCCCTTATATTTTGAATGTTCATGCGATGCTATAAATAAAATCAATAACAATTATTTTGATAAAAGTAAACGTAGGGAACTTCATATGAGGAGGTATTTTATGCGTTGGAAGTTTAAAATATTGTATTAATACAAATCTACAAAAATATGTAATCAAGTCTGAAGAATAATTAGATTAAACAAAAAATATCAGGGTTTGAAAGTTTCGATTTACTGGAAAGAAATCAGATGCATGTTTTCGTATTGTGCGCTCCCTTCATGAGTTTTAGAAAATATTTATTGATAATTTCTTCCCGAGTCTCAATTTTCAAATATATATCAATCCTCTCAATTACTCAACCTTCACAATATTTTCTGCGTTAGGTCAACCAAACCCAATATCCTCTTTCGTGAAGTATCTTTCCTTGAAACATTATATTGCTTACATTTTGAATTATATTTGCAAATTTAAGAAAAAATTGTTAAAAAATTTGGAAGTTTCCGAAATTCTTGGAATGAAATTGATAAATAGATTTTTGAAATGTTTAAAAGAGTCACAGAAAAATGCATTGCTTTGACTACAAAATTCTGCCGTACATATTCAGAAAAAGAAATGTGGACAAACAATGCTTGAAATGCTGGAAGTGTTTCAGTTCTTTAACAAAATGCATCTTTAAATACCTTAATTGTTTGTTTTTTACTAAAATTAATTATTTTCCCAAGAGTCGGCATCAGTATTATTTATTCTAGGAGCGTTTGTTACTACCAAAATTAAATATTATTTGAAATTCCTAGCATTGCTTGGTCTCTTGATTTTTTGATAGAAATACAGTATAATATATTACTGAAGTACAAAAAAGGCGAGCATGAACATGAGCTTATTCTGATATCTGAGGATTATCAAAGAATAGTCTGTAATACTGTAAATTAAATAATATGTTAAATGAAATATAACCCTATGAAATATATTTCAACAATGTACAATACTGCAATTTTGTTTTTAACAGTGTTTTGGTTTTATCATTTTAGGAATATAGATTTCTATATTATTTTGTTTAAGAACTATGTTTAAAACTGATGTAAATGTTCTGTCTAGTAATGTCTTTCTATGTGGTCGCTAATGATTACGAAGCGACTAATGAACTTACTAATGAACTAATGACTTACTAATGAACTAATGACTTACTAATGAACTAATGACTTACTAATGAATACGAAGCGACTTAAAATATTTTTGTTAATGTTAGTAAGATATTAATAACATATTCTGGAAAATTTATCTTGTGCAGAACGCAATTTATAATTAAAATTAATAATTCATTAACGGCTCCTAAACTTAAAAGTTTACGTATTATTTACTAATGTAAAAGCAGCATTACTCAATTATCCAATAAGAGTCCCTCCAATTAGAGTTCCAATTTTTATTAATTACATAACATCAATGTGAAATATTATTGTGTAAAATAATCCTCCATTGGCTGAATAATACAATAATGATGCGTGAAATATGCGTTGCATTTCGACAATCGGAAGGCTAAGTAATAGAAAAAATGCTCCTTATTGTAAAATTTAAAATGAATGATCTGCCAAACATTTTATGAATTGTCTATTACAAAGAATGAGGGTCAGTTCTCCGGGCAAAGTAAATAGAATGCCTTATTAACTAAACCCTTCCAAATTATGCTCAAGCAATATTAAAGAATATGAAAATGTTCATTTACACCAATATAATTATTTTTCATGTTCAATCATATTGTACGAGTATTGCTAATGATGCAAGGGAATATTTTACCTGTAAATGGTTGACAGTGTGAACCAGTGAATGATAGTCAGGATGATAGTTCTAAGAACTGCAACCCATTTTCTTTTCGCAAAACGACTTGACCATGTTTCGTCCTCATAAAAATGCAATATTTTCTCTATTAACCATCTATCAGAATGTCCCTCGACGTGAATGTTGTAGGAACGTGTAAAACGACGCCGTTTTTAGAAACGAGTTGCAACGTTATTGTTCGGGAGAAAATCTCATATGCACGGCACGCAAATCTATTTTAATTCTTTCGGTAGCTAAGAGAAGACTAGTTGGCCTTTCTGTTTGACAAGTATACTGTCCTCCTTTCTGTACACAAAACGATCCCCAATATATAAACATCTTATGAATTGGCTGTTGTAAAGAATGGGGTCAGTTATTAAGGCTGAAGTAAGTAGAATGCACGAATGATGAAACTGAACCCTTCCAAATTGGCCCCAAGGATGTGGAATATCAAAATGTTTACATATACCAATAGAATTGTTTTCACGTTCAAATGTATTGTACGAGTATTACTAATTCCATATGGTAATGAATATTGTAGTTTGTGAATCTGTGAATGGTTGTCAGGATGATGGTCTGAAGAATTGTCACCAATTTTTTTTTCTACAAAACGACTTGCTCATGTTTCTTTCACAGAAAAATTCAATATTTTATCCATTAACCATCTAACGGAATGTCCCTAAACGTGAATGTTGTAGGAACGTGTAAAACGACGCCATTTTTACGAGATGCAACCTTCGGGAGAAAATCTCTTATGCACGGCACGCAAATCTATTTTAATTCTTTCGGTAGCTAAGAGAAGACTAGTTGGACATTCTGTTCGGCAAGTGTATTGTCCTCCCTTCTGTACACAAAACGATCCCCAATATTGTGTATTGAGTTGCTTGTCCGGGGGCGCGGCGCGGCGCTTCGCGGCCGTAGGTTGCGCGAAGACTGTACTCGCCCCTGGCCGGCCCGGGGGCCTTCGCGGGCGCCGGGGCGGGGGCCGAAGGGCGATCGGCGCGTCGCTCCGCGGGGCGGCTCACCTGCGCCCGGCGCGAACGCCCGATCGCCCGCCCGCCCGGACCGGGCCGGGCCGATCGCGTAGCGCCACCGAAACCGAAACCAAGGAAACCCGTTAGCGCCGCGAGGTAAGTCGTCATTAAGCGTTCATTGTCCCTCAGATCTCGAATCCCCAAAAATCCGGCTTTGGCTGCCTGGGCCGGTGGGCGCACGGAGCCGCTGGGTGCTGGGCGGGCGGGCGGGCGGGCGGGCGAGCGTGGGCGGGTGGTTGGGTGGGTGGGATTTTGTTCCCAATTTCGCGTGCGGCCGCCCTCTTGCGTAAATATAGGGACGATAAATCCGGCACTTTTTTCCTCCTTGCTGCGCTGATGGAAATCACCACTGATACTAATCAATAAAGCCCATGCGTCGAAGTGCGCCGGGGATAATAAGAATTCGGCGCGAGGCCCAGACGGGGCGAGGGCGCGGGTGATGGCGGCGATGGAGCCGCTGGAGCGTGGGCGTGGGCGGGGCGGGGCGGGGCGGGGGCGGTGGCGGGGGCGGGGCGGTGGTGCGGGTCGCGGTCCGCTGCGCTCGCCGCGCGGGGCGGGGCGGGGCGGGGCGGGGCGGGGCGGGGTGGGCGCGCTACGCCGCTTCTCTGCAGTCGCTCTCCGCTGCCGCCGCGCCGCTATCAGATGGAGCGTGCAGGCGTCTACGGGCGATCTCGTGACTGCCTCCCCTTCCCTCTCCACCTGCGCCCCGCCCCCGTCCGAGCCCTGTCACAACTATGCAGTCAGGAGGAGCGAATACGCACGTTCGCTTCGATGTACGTTCGGCTGGCTTCATCAGAGGCAGCCATTGCGTATTGATTCGTAAGTAGCTGCCAGAGGAATTCCCATCATTTTGGGCGGACGTAAGTGAACCGAAGACAGCAGGCTGTGTCGTGGACTATTAGGCACTCACGTGGTTCAGAACCTCATGAAGTTCCTCCGAAATTACCAATCTTTGTTTTTCTGGAAATTACTTTTAAAACGTTGTTACAAAGCAGAAAAATCTCCTATTCGTAATATGACGAAACAATGTCAGAAATATGATGACATCATGAAATTTCTGTGAATAACAGAACAGGAAATGCCACTGAAAATAACAAATTTAGACTAATCACATATTTTTAGATGAGAGTGATTTTACTGCTCTACGTTTTTAATTAACTTATGTTGTTGTCATTAGGAATTTATTTGGAAATTTCACTCGACTATAGTTAGCTCACGTTGTGTTTCCTAGCTAATAATGTTCGCACTTGGATAACGATGTCTTCCGTTACTGCATTTGATATTACATACCAAGAATTATTCCATACTATATTTTATAAAATTATTTTCAAAAACCGCTATTCCTTTTCCAGTTTTGTTAATACCATTCTACCATCTAAGGTTTTATTCGTAGAGTGTACGTATTAAGGATAACTGTAACATTAAAAACCGGTGGTATTTTAACAATGAGGAAAGTTGAGGCAAAATAACACACATTTTGCATTGCAATTACAATTGGCTTGGAAACAGTTTTATGAAAAAAATATGTATTACAAATTTTCAATGCACACAGAAATTGATAGAAAACTGTCCAGGGTACGACCAGGTGTGAGGTGTCTATGGTTTGGTCAGATACCCAGGAACTTGGAAAATAATAATATTTGATTTTTTTTGTTCTGCATTTTCTCATCCTGCGTGTACCGACTGAATTATCATACTCATTTTGTCACTGTCGGATGGAATTCTATATCATGTTTTGAACATTATCACTAAGGAATTTGGAGTTAGTTTTCAAATCTCATTTGAAAACGTAACCAGATTTAAAAATTAATTTTTTCATAGTTTTGCGTGCTCAGATTTTTTCAGAACAAGTTCTCTTTTTATTTCTTAAATAAAATGTAAGATGTTTACAGGCCCGCAGTAAAACATCTCCAAACTTTATCTGTGTATTGATGGTGTTTCGTAGTAGATGTTTCATGTTTGCCAGTTCTTGAACAAAATTGTTTGCGATAATTATTTGTTTCTTCTGCTGATACAATGCAAGGAGAAGGAGAAAAATAGAGTGAGCCTGTCAGAAAAGGATCTTCCTCCCGCCCTTATGTGCCACGGATGCGACTTCGGTCGAACAAATCGACTAGTGAGGGATTTCCTAAGTGCAGCAGGCAGAGTTCCAATAGAGATAAAAATGATGTATCCCAAACATCGACATGCGGTCCCTATGCTCTTATTCTGGGGCAACATTCCCGTTACAGAAATGTATGTTTTGAGGATAAGTATTACATTGTCAATTGAAATGTTTCCAGCCGACGCGCAAATCTGAAGGTTGAAATTTCGAACACTTACTTTCAGTTTTTCTGTCGTAGCACGTTTCATTAAAAAAATTGCCCCGTAACTATTTTACTGTTTTTTTTAAATATAAATTTACTATTGTAACCTGTATCCCTGCAGTCATTAATGTACTTGTAAATGAACAAATACAGGCGTCACCAAAGCCTTCTAGACACTTGATAAAAAAACAAATTAGCTTCTACGTAGTAAAAAAGGAAGATAAAGAATTCGTAAAGTATCCTATATATATATATATAATAATGTAGAAATTCACTGAAGGAATGGAACAATTAACACCACATAAATATGAAGAAAAATATGAGATAGAATGGAACAATATTTTTTCGTGGAAAAATATAAATAATATTAACGCAGTTCAAAAGAATGTAATGTCCGTATCCCTACGTACGAGATGTTCTGAGTGCAACACAGCTTCACAACATTGTGAAATGTTATTGCAACTAATGACAGTAATTTGAGCACTGTCATCCTAAGGTGATGCCATTGTCTACATTTTTATGAGTGATTTTAAGTTTCAATAGGAATAATGATATGACCAGCACGATTGATGTATGTCCTTTGTATTTAGATGTACCAGAGTTCGCATTGAAGAAGTTTTCTGACACTTCTCATTCCATCTATTGTAAAAAATATTCCGGTTTCCTTTCGTTTCTTGGAGACTAGCACCGGCTACTCGACCTCTTCATCTGAAAATAATGATGTAGGCTGTTATAGGGATTGCAGTGGTATTCTTCTACATTCGAAAACAAATATTTAGATTGTTATTTCCTCCCATGGTCCACGTACAATAGTATTTAAATGTTACTGTTGGTACGTGTACTATACTATATGATCACCACATTCATACTGATTGTACGGTTTGTAGCACAATATACAAATCGGATATTGTTTTTTGGATTGGGGACAATAAATCGTGTATTCTTGTGGATGTGACTCTGCCATGCAATGAGAACTTTGTAAGCAAGGAACCATCGAAGAGTTAGAAAATAGTTGAAGTGAAGGATGTGAAGCATAAAAGTACAGGTAGTAGCTATAGTTATTGGAGCTGGGATTTGTTCCGCAAAATTGATGTCACAACTGGGTCAAACTCCCAGGTAATTCAAAAAACTGGGAAGTGCAAAAACGTTGCATTATTGGAAACATCTCATATCTTCCCCAAAGTTTTGTGGAGCCACCCACAGTCACTAGATTCACCCCTTGGATAACTGGCTGCAATCTGAAGTAGACTTTATATTCAACCGGCACCTAACATCTTTAACAACACGTCTTTCACGAAGTATAGTAGAGGCACCCACAGTCACTAGATCTGCTCCTTAGGAAGCTAGTTTCCACCTGGAGTAAACTTTATATTCTACTGACACCGAACATCTTTAACAACTGATTTCTTCCACAAACGAACGCCATGGTATTCCAAGGTAAAAATCATCTAAGTTTTAAATTAGTAATCAATGGTAAGTGTTAAACAAGAAAGTAACTTAAACTACCTGGGTTCCAATCTTTCATGTTGTCAAAAAAATGATCTTAATATAAAAATTCAGAAATTTCAGAAATGGTGCGGAACTGTACGAAAGACGTTCAGACAGAAAGCACCTCCAGACACCGAACAAATTTTATAACACAATGGCAGTACCAATGATAACATATGGATGGCAAAATTGGGTCTTCCATGGATCAGATTAAAGAAAATTAGAAATTAGAAACCGCGGAAATGAGATTTCTTAGACTTTTAGTGGGCAATTCAATATTATACCATAAAAGAAACTTGGACATCAACGATGAATGAAAAATCTTCAAACTAACCTAAAAACATAGACGTACTAAGAAAGAATTGGCATGGTTATTTAATGAGAAAGCCAATGTTCGAATGCCAAAACTCCTGCACAACGACAACCCGAACGCGATAAAGAGTATGGGCCATGGAAGGACCCTCTTGAAGTCGGAACGGGCGAATGGGCTCAATCCGTGATGATGAGGATGATGATGTTCTTCCAGAAAGTATTGTAGAAGGACCCAGTCACTCTAGTACCGGCAGCGTATAAGCGACTCGCGACAGTGCTCTGGCCACGTGCTGTGGCACGTCAAGTGACCTGCTCTGAAGCAATCAGCTTGCGAGGATTTGTTTACTTTCTTACAACCAGGGTCCAGCGTTGCCGCTCATCTGACTCACATAAAGTCGCGGAGGCGATTAGGTTCGGCTTTGTCAAAAGATATGTACATGGTATCAAGACGTGACATAGCCTGTCAGTAAGTGTTAATTTTTTCAGATTTGGTTTATGTGTGATGTTGGTGGTGCTATACGCGTAGTAATGCGTGGCAACAGCGCATTGAACTGTCAGAGTCGCTTATACACTGCCGGTACTGTAGTTCTGTTCCTTAGGAAGCCGGTTACAACCTGCAGCCTTCAAGCTTTAGCCGTGAATTTATTTAATAAAAATAACAATGCAGTAATAATAACGATTCCTGTAAAATCCAAATGTTGCCGAAATGGCGCGTAATCTGCTTGGCTCGCGGGCGTAGGCGTGGGCGTGGGCGCGGTCGTGGGCGTGGGCGTGAGTGCGGCACGGGTGTCGGTGTGAGTGCGGGCGTGGGCGAGGGTGAGGGCATGGGCGTGTGCGAGGGCGCGGGTGCGGGTGTGGGCGATGGCGTGGGCGCGGGTGCGGGCGTGGGCGTGGTTGTGAGCGCGGGCGTGGGTGCGGGCGCCGGGGTGTGCGCGGGTGTGGGTGCGGGCGTGGGCGAGGGCGTGGGCGTGTACGCGGGCGTGGGCGCAGGCGTGTGCGTGGGCGTGGGCGTGAGCGCGGGCGTGGGCGTGTGCGCGGGCGTGGGCACGGGCGCGGGCGATGGCGTGAACGTGGGCGCGGACACGGGCGCGGGCGGCGGGGGCGAACGAGAACGTGTGCGCGCACGCCGACCCGGGGCCGCCGCGAGAGGCGGCGCGCCGTTTTTCCATGCTAAATAAATGCGGCCTGTGCTCTATCTGCGCGAGCAAAGACGAAGTTGACATTTTTGTATCATTTCGCTCATGACGTATTGCAGCACGTGCGCGACAATTGCGAGCGCACTATTTCGGTTAAAAGCGTTGTAATTCTCCATTTGGATTGGAGGAACAACACTCGATGAACTTTATGTTGTTTACTTTTTTGTTAAATTAATTGTGATTTATGGGGGGAGGGTGGCGGTTGGATGGAGGCAGGTGAAGCAAAGGGCTGAAGTACGGGCCTGGCGGATCAAAAGGGAGGGGGTGACATCACGTGTGCTGATGAATATGCGCCTACTGTTCTGACCTGCGAGTTATTAGTTTGTAGGAGCCAGCTCTTGATTATTTAAATATTTTTTGGGTGGATGGTCTAACTCGTAGATTTGTAAACACTAGACCTCGTCTCACAGGAAAGGTTCTTACTCATACATAGCTTTTAATGACTTCAAGGAATATATTTTTATATATTCCTTGAAGTCATTAAAAGCTATGAAATCGAACAACAATTTCCTTCGTAACTACGTAACAATTAATTTAAAAATAGACGAGATGCCGAAAAATTGAGTTGAAATAGGATATCGCTCCGTTTGGTCAACTGAAATTACACTATGAATTGTAGAAAATTATTAAAAAGTCGTAAGTATTAAATAAAATCCAAATGCAGTCAATGGAAACTCTGTGTGTGTGTGTGTGTGTGTGTGTGTGTGTGTGTGTGTGTGTGTGTGTGTGTGTGTGTGAAGTTTCAAGAGAAATTCATGTATTCCAGTAAAGTGAGAATTTTTGCGAGGTAAGTTGAAATTATAGTACCAGAATTCTAGAAATAAAAGTCAACATTATTGACATGTAAAAAATAGACAGATTTAGACTTACAGCTCCGGATTTAGACTTACAGCTCTAATATTTGATTAATTACACGTGAATGGTCACTGAAATGCCAAATAGAAAGAAAAAGAACCGCTTCAATGTGATTTTTAATGATGGGACCAAGTCACGAAGTAAGAAATAAAAAAACAAACAATAATAATGATGTGGTATACGAGCTCAAATGTTGAGATGCTCAACACAGAATCCACGAAGGTGGACATGTTCTGTACTGTTCTGAAATATGATTCATTATAGTAAGCAAGAGACAAATAAAAATAGGCCTTTGCATAAATGGTGTGTCCAGGATGAAAGTTCGAAGAAGAGACTTGAACTTTGGTAAAGTAATATTACAGGTAAAGTAGGTATTGGTGTCTTAACACTAATTAAAGTTTTGTAATGGTATTGATTGCACATCTAATATAAATGTCCGTATTAATGGTGTAATTTATAGAATAATTGGAAGTACATGTTTAGTTAAACAAGAGGGATATAAGTGAATTCCTACATCAGTTTGTACAATATCATGCACAATCAAGGGCTTAAGTTCTCGAAAATATTACTGATCACTAGTTCTTCCATTTTCCGCCTTATTCTCGTCGTTCGTTTGTCCGAAAGAAAATAAAAGTAAATAAGTTGTCGAAGATTTAGATTTAATTATTTGAGAAACTTCAATTTTTTAAATATAAGTTATATTTTGCAATTATGACCAAATTTTGCTTGAAAAATGTATGTTCATGATGGCATCTCAAGAAATTGAAAATAATTGACTAAATGGAGCAATTGTTACCTTCGTTAAAACAATGATTAGGGTATAGGTTAAAATTATCTTGGAGTATCTGTTCTAACCAGTAACACTTCATTTTCTTGGAGAATAGATTGTACAGCAGTTGTGAGAAAAAAAAGACTTTATTAGTTGTTTTCATTCTCAAAACACGTTAAGAAAATTCTGATTTAATGTAGATTTCTGGAAATTTATGTGAGATATTATATGTTCTATTATCGAGTATTGCTATCTGAAATCAAAGAAACTTTTTGAGCCGCGGTGGATGACCTTGTGCCGTGTATGGTCCTTTCCATGGGCTTGAACCTCTGAAGTCGAAAAAGGAATAGAACTATAGGAGGAGTACTAAGGACTAGAATCATAATACATTACACATCGCATCTGCAGTTTTTACGGCCAAATTAAAGTTACAAATGTGAAAGGCAACCACGTTACAGATGTGTTTGTAAAACTGAAATATTTCAGAATAAAATTTAATAAATATTTGGTTTACACAATGAAAATGAAAACACAAGTTTTAAAAGTGTTAGCTAGCGTTTTGTTATTATCAGATTTTACAAACTAATGTGTTCTGGTCTGAATCAGTTGAAACTGGTCGTGATATCGCCACTTCGACATTCCTTCACAGAAATATAGCAACCAGTATAAGTCACCATGAATCATATACCACAAGTGTTAGTGTATTCACTTATTTCTTTAAATGCATGTTGGAAAAATATTTGTAGTTTTCCGTACATTTTTGAAGATAAAAGGGGGAAAAAGAAAAATTGATCTTTTGAATGTCTCTTTCTTAATACAAAATGTTACTAAAACTAAGTTTTCTACAGTGTGATTTTCCTACACTTAGGCAATGACTATTATATATTAAACATGAGGTTTCAATATCAGGTATCAAAGAAGATCCGGAATTTGCCGAGGCTGATCTGCAGAGAATTCTAAAATAGATATTTCTGAGTAGAGAATTTTGCAAATTCTGAGATTATTCTTCCATTTATCCTGAAGCTCATTTGTGTTTGAATTAACGGCCCAGTAGCAATAAATGTGCATTAGAATCATTCTGAAAATGTCATTTCTATTTTGAATGCGTTTCTCATTACCTAGTGACGTAGTGCTTTTATAAATTGAAATCTACTATGGTTTAAAAACGCACGAAAACAAATGTGTTGCAATAAATTACTCACTAATACGTTCGAACAATTCCTGCAGCAATTCATAATTATGTGCATATTATAATTTGTAACAATTCTTGGATCGTTTCCCCCTAGCACTGAAGGATTCGAGTCGCTCTATTTTTCCACTGAAGGTGGATCGTTCCTGGGACCATAGAAACGGCCTTTCCTGATCTCTTCTGATCTGTTTTGTAGTCATTCCTTTTTGTTTTAAGGAGTCTTCTTTTTCTTCAACATGAAACAGTCCATTGACATTTCAAAAACTTCATAAGTAATAACTACAAAAATGTCTTTTTCTATCTTGGAATCTTACACCTGTTCACCTTGCAATATTCCATAGGAAACGAAGAGGGATCTTCCCGATAAAAAATCGAGTGGTCTTCCCCGCATTGAGGTGGTAATCCAAGTGACCAGTCATTGTCATCGTTTCTCTCCCTTGCTGAGAAGCCGGTCGCATCGCAAGCGGGTTTCTCGCTCTTCGAGTATGGCGGGGGCGTCCGCGTAGGCAGTGATGATGATGGTGGTGGTAGTGATGCTGGTAGCGGTGGTGATGGTGGAGGTAGTTGTAGTGACGGAGGTGGTGGAGGTGGCGACGACGTCGGCAATGGAGGGTGTGGCAAGTCGATTTCGATGGCGGAAGAGGAGATGGAGGCGGAGGTAGTGGCAGGGGCAGAGGGTTATGAGAGCGGCAGCGGCAGCGGTGGCGGTGCGGTGATTGTGGGTGGCGGTGGTGGCGGTGGTAGTGGTGGTGGCGATGGCGGCGGCGGAGGCAGAGACGGAGGCGGAGGCAGAGACAGAGACTGAGGTAATGGCGGCATCGGAGGCGAGGAGGGTGACGGGAGCGGCAGCGGGTGGCGGCGGCCACTTCTCCCCAGTGGCCAGCGCAATGTGACCCCTCCTATTGCCCCCTCTGAGCTCCTTGCCTGCCTCCTGTCTTGCGAGGGCGAGGCGCAAGGCTCTCGAACCGGTCTCGACGCGCGGTCTTCAAGACGCCCGCGACCTATGGGCGAACGCGAAGCCCCGTGTGGGGCGGGGCGGGTCCGCTCGGGGCCAGTGGGGCGCTGGATGCCGGGACACCCCTCCCGAGCCGCCCCCTGCCCTTCGCGCCACCCCGCTCCGCGACGGCCTCCTTCGGAAGGGGAGCAGAGCGACGGGCAAGACGAGGACGAAAGCAGGAAGCAGATGCCGTTAACCTGTTCCTAGAAGCAATTGATCTCGGTGCCTTTTCTTGCCACTACCTCTTCACCTTGCTCTGCAATTCCGCACGATTCTTTTCATACTGTCTGCACGCTGATTCCTAAGCATTTTTTTTGTTCCTCGAGGAAGAACTCCATCGTTTAGACATTTTTACTCCCCAGATTATAATTTTAAGTCGATTGGTATATTAAGTCACTATTGTTCCTTCAACATTTCTTATTGCCCAGTTTGTAAGACAATTGCCCGACTTAAACTGATATTCCTGGAGTCTTGGGTTCGTGTTCTCAAGCGTCCGGTTTGACCGGTGCTATATTCAGTTTTTTATTCGCTAATTTCCACTGAATGTTATACCGGTTTTTACATTCAGTTGCAGGTCAGCTCACTGCTTACCAACATTTACCTATCTCTTTGCTTCCCTCCCAGTTCCTATTTGTATTAACAATCATTACATTGCTTCCGGGTGGATATCCTTCCGGATTTTTTCAGTATAGATGATTCATAAAGCCGGCGTACCACAGGGGTGTCACGTATGTTGAGAGAAAGGTGAGGTATACTATTAGAGTATCTCCGAGTATATTCTTTGTACAGTATATAATATTGGTAAATTCTAGGTATTATACTTGCATTGTAATCTTTCAAAAATCTTAGTGCATATCTCTTGCCAAATTAGATTAGGAGTTGTAATATTATTAATGAAATTCGTAGAGATATTTGAATTATTCTAAATACAGAGAAGGGGAATGTCATCATTTAAAGAAAATAATATTCTCTCAAGTTGCGGGGCATTGATTTAAATTATAAAAAATAGATACAAAGTTTTTTGTCATTACTATGTTTTTACTCTCTCGTGTAGTTTCGTATATACGGAATAATATACATAGTCTATCACGGCCTACATTATGTATTAGACATAAAACTACTTAGGTAAGATTTTAATTTTTTAAGTCTCAATATTTATACATTTTTGGTAAGTTTTTGGTCCTCCCAGTAGAACTAAATTTTAGAATATGGACATTGTTTTTTCAAACGAAATTTGATCTTCACAAATAGGTTTTTTAAATTAATTTCGTATATATTTATTTCAAAATATCAGTAATTTTCACGTAATTTTGAGTGAAATATGAGGAATTTTAAAATCAAGATTTTCTAAAAAACGGCTCAAAGTTGTTTCTTTAATATTTTTGTATGGATAGAGGTGAAAGCACTGAAAACACAATATAAACGCTACTTTGATGTAACCTTTCGATTTCCCAAAAAATACACAAATGTAATTATTTTGAAATAACTGTCAAGTCGTTAATATTTACATTTCAGGCGTTTTAATAATTTATTGCATTTTGAGTGCAAGTGCTTCGAATTATTTTTCATGGAGTTTATATGAAACTCAAACTCATCTGTGCTATGAGCTACGTTCATTTTTGGAAAAGTTCACATGCCATTTCCTCAAAATCCTTAAAATAAACTTTGAATGGAGAACTAGGTTTCACTCTTCTTTTATTCTTTAACTCAAATTTCCATTCTATTATGGGACCAAAAAATTGAGAAAATCTGTAAAAGTGTGTGTGCGCTTAGTGATAAAACACCATTTCGTCTATATTAATATTACACGAAAGTAAATTAAATCATTGTGTTAAATGAAATGTAGTATGTTCTTCAAAATTTCATGTAACGTTAATTAATTTTGAGTGAATTGTTCATTACTGAGTGTGATGATCATAGCTTTTAATACTAAATAATAACGTTGTTTGCTTTGTTGCTATAGAAAAAATGGTGTCAGAGTAATTAAAATACATAGATTCAATGTTGCAAAGAACATATAAGACCGTGTATCCATAAAAAAGCCGTTTTAGACATGTTAGTTTTATGAAATTGTTGTTTTGTTACATAATTGTAATGCCTTTACCAAAAGTACAGTCAAATGATTCGGCCACGTAAGACAGGGATTTGGGGAATATGAGCCCAAGTCCGAGTACTTGAACACTAAGGATGTAGATTCGAAATCTACGTACGGCATGTATTTTTCAATCTGTGAAACTAAACCTTAACGTTTCCATAATCTCTTGGCTTTACACATCACTGTTTGTCTGTAATCTGTGTGTTTTATTGAAGCACTCGATACCTATACTCGGAACATTGGCAAAGCATTTAGATGGTGTCAAGGAATATCTTCGGAAATAAGTGAAAGAATAGGATTGAGGTATGTCTATGTTCGTGGAGCGCGTAGCGTATCTGCGAATGGTACCCAGAGGGGTTCTAAGAATGTGGGTTCGAAATCTGCGTATGGCATGAATGATTGAAGTTGTGTTCATAGCGGGAGGGGGACATTGTCTGACCCTGTACCACTCTCTGAAATACTCCAGAGGGTTACCTACATTACCCCAGAATAAGGTAAGTACCGCGAGAGGCCCTGATAGGACATTTTTAGGCGCGGATGTGTAGCATCTGGGAAGAGTACGGGCAAAACCTAAAGGTAAAGCTGTCCGAAATTCAAGTGAATAGGAAACTAACTTGTACCAAAAGGTCTGTACCATTTTTTACCCTCTAGCTTTTACTTTATTAGCCATCGGCATTGAAAGTGTATTTGAAATTAAATTAATTTTAAAGAAACTAAAAGTATACTAGCATTTCTAATAGAAGGAATCACATCTCATTTGTTTCTAAGTATATTTGGAATGAGAACAAAAATCAAAGAAAAGCACGTAAGAATAATTGAAGGGTTCACTTCCAATATTGCTTCCATTTATTAGAAACATGAGATAGTAATAGTGTTATCATTTTCATAAATGGTTCCACTAAATCCGTTGCATGTTGACGTCTAAATCAGTTTTTTCCGAAGAAAACACATTTTAGACATCACGAATAGCAAAATGCAAAAAGCAAAATAAGATATAAACAGCTTATTTAACAAGATTAAAACAAAACTAAAAAGTTTGGCTAAATAAGCCCAGCCGATTTCGAATATATTCCCACAATTCGCGTATTTTTGTTTACGTATTTGCGCCCGACGGTAAAAAAACTGAATATATTTTCTTACTTTTCCTCATTTATAACATAAACGTTTCAAGATGACTCAAAATAAGTTCGTAACGGAATATCCAACATGTGAAAAAGTTCTAATTCTATTAGAGAAGGGGCTCTCAATCTTATCTTTCACGCACCCTTTTGAAAGAACTGTTTGCTCTATCGACTCCTTTACATTATATCAAGGGAAAAATACAGAAACTTTTTTTTTATTTTCATGTTTATCATTAAATTATTATAAAATTTATTTTATGTAACTTCAGCAGCTCATTTTTGCAATTCAGAAACAGCGCTGCGCTATGCATTTTTTATATAAACCCATTTATCAATTTTTGCAATTCGATTTTGTCGGTCATGTCGTTATAAACAAGTAAAATCACAGTACTGTTGAGCTGATCTTAAAACCATAGTTGATCGCATATACGTTTCGAATCGACGAATGGCTTGGTAAACTTCGTTCATTTCTGGAATTTGACGTTTATGGAATATTTGTCTCGTTAAATTCTAGAGGGTATTTTAATTCCATTCCGAATTCTTCGTGTGGATATAGCTACCCGTCATAATTTTGCTTACTTTTCCGCCGGGCCTGTTTATCATCATTGACTCCCTTCAAAATTGCAACGTCCTCCAGGAAAGGCTAGACATACCGACACCCTTGCGAATCCCTGTATTATATGTTAAAATGTCAAAATATTCAATGGGGTATTTTGCATTAAATTTGTAATTACAATACGATATGTACCCTGCGGAACATAACTATTTAGTATTTATTTAAAAAATAACAAATATACAAATATCGCATTATTTTTTGTAATAACAATACAATATGCTTAAAAATTGCTATTTGTGTATGTGAATAGCAAGATATGGTTAAAAGGAAGACACTTTAACCACGGACTTAGATAGTTTTATGTATCAAGAAATTTTGTACAATAAAGTCTGCTACGGCTACACTGTTTATAATAATGAACTTTGATGTTTGGCTAATTATTCTACTTTTCTCTACTCACGACTTTTTTACATACTTCCATTGTTGGAACAACGTATCCGAATTCTTAAATTTTCCTCTAGAAATTTGAAACAGTGGTTATGTCCAAAAATTTAGCTAAATTTCAGTGTGTTTTTAAAAAAGCGGAAATACATTCCTGTTGATTTTATTCAAGATTGTTCTGAAATCATTGTGGTATTAAAGAATATTGAAAGAACAAACAGCAAGGCTAAAACTTCATTTTTAATTTCTTGTAGGATATTTATGAACTCTTTTCGCAAATTTTATGGAAAATAAGTTGTTAATGCCTTCTTCATAATTTTAACATCAATTAAAAAATTTGATGTGTTTATGAATTAATATCATATTTTTACTTTTATTTTATTGATGAACAGAGTTAATTTGAAAAAAATCTTATGCCCTATAGTTGGTTTAATAGTTTAAGGTCTGAAAAAAATTCCAGAAATTGAGAATTGATGATAAAGCTACTTCATTTATTTCTATTGTACAAACCTGTCTTATAACGAAAAGTCGTCCCAGGCT
Organism: Teleogryllus occipitalis; assembly: GCA_011170035.1. Classification (NCBI taxonomy): domain Eukaryota; kingdom Metazoa; phylum Arthropoda; class Insecta; order Orthoptera; family Gryllidae; genus Teleogryllus; species Teleogryllus occipitalis. The sequence goes on from BLKR01014762.1 coordinate 246,080, forward strand.
TTTGTTTTCCCAAAAGGACGATTATCATGTTTTAAATTCAAATTTACTTATGTCAAGCTTGAAGAATTTATATTTTGTATAAATAAAGTTATAGTTACAATATTTACAATAACGAATTTTTTGTTGTATAAATTTCAATTTTTTGTTTCACCTCATTTTTAACAGACAATTTTTAATCACTAACAATTTACATCATACTTGATCTATATTTGGGATCTTCAGATCAAACACTACAAATCAGTATTTCTCTTGCCGCTAAAATAATGAAGTTCGCGCTTGATTAGGCAATCATAGTGGCTATTATTTTATGGGAACTAAACATTCAGATATTTCGAACAAGCAGTTTTTACAAATGTAAGAAAAGCCCAAAGTTAAGTAGATAGGAAAGGTACCATTCATGTAGCATTCATTATGAGAGAGAAAGATATTGCTTTATAACTCAGTAAATTAAAAACGTCTCTCTATCAGATCGCCTAATACTTTTATCGTGTCCATTTAGCGTCGTCCATTTAGCGTCATCTATTTAGCGATATTGTACTGTGATAGAAAATTTCCGATTACATTTTACAACGAAGGTTTGCAATATGATGAAAGGAGATTAACTTAATTGGAAATATTTTCTACTTGTATTTGCATGAATAGCTAGGATTCTAGTACACAGATATCACATCACATACTTTTGGAAGTTGTTAATATTGTTGGTACTGGGAATCTATCGAGTGAAAGGGAACAAGATATCTTCCTCCTGTAAGAAGGCATAATCCTTAGAGCGTAATCAAGATCATCTCAGCGATTGTCTCCCTTGGTAATTTATGAAATGTGCTCTCAAAGAACCGTTTTTACATTCTGACAGACACGTAAGTCTAAAATAATTATTATTCTCTCACGCTAGTTACAATGTTATAAAACGTTTAATCTTTATGAGGTAATTGGAAAATAAAAGATAGTGCAATGTTGATGAATTGAACCTTGAGCTAATTAACTGTTGTTGGTGAACGCCAAAATAAATTGTATGATATGACCATTCTCATAAAAATGGAAAACAAAATTCTACAAAGTTTCAAATTTTCAATGACGCAAAACACAAATTTGATCTGCAAACAAAATAGCTTTGCGTAACTCTTTCAAAGCGTTGAAAGCAATATAGAATTTTTCTATCGTATTTTTAAAACATCGTGAATAAATTTAAAATATATTGTACATTGTTTTCATTCCTCCGCCTTTTTGCAGCAAATTCTCGAATCGCGTGCCTTGTGCAATCAACCGTGTTTCTGTGGGGCCCTGGTTATTATATCTCAAACAAACTCAAAACTGAATTGTGGGACACTGACGCGTTCTTCTGCCATCACAAAATACGAAACACACCACTATATACATTTATCTGTTTTGCCAGAGCAGATGTATGGACTGCGCTTTTTCAATCACCATTTGGTAAAAAACATGATCAACGGAGAATGCCAGTCTTGCATTGCAAATTAGATGAGAAAGCGGTATATGTTTCCACATTTACATACTGCAGTTTTCAACTTCTCTTGTATCGATAAATCTCAAACTTGGTTTTGCGAAATGGACCACTTGAAAACTTTGTGAATGTTGTTATGGAAACTTGCTTATAAACCTGAATACTTATGGAAAGAGTACTTTTAAGAAAACAACAGTATTGTGTTCCACCGATGCATGTTTCATATGAAGTTAAAGAATATAAACAGAGAATAAATACATGTTAAACTAGCAATTATTTATTGGGTTAGAAGAACAATATTTGCAATACGCCTAGAAATGTTAACGTGTTGTGAATTGGTAAATATTTTTAATATATTTCACTTTTCAGTGTAAAGCACGCAAGTAATAAGTATTCTGTATCTTCATAAGTAAATAAATTTATGGAAAGATATGTGTGGTGTTGGGCATGGCAATTATTTTTCATATATAATGCATACGCGCACTGAACATTTTTTTTCATGCAGAATATTTCATAAATTCATAAATTAATCCTTTCTCGAGAAATTCAATTCAGAATAATTTTTTGCAGTTAAAAATACTTCACAACACTTTATATGTATGGAAATGAAGCATGTTTCTTATTGCAATTACTTTACAAAAATGAATAATTAAATGTTTCTAAATTAGCATATTATACAGTTCGTAATATTATAAATAGTTATATTCCCCAAGACAGTAATGCACTGTTTAACATTACAAAATTATAATGATTATTTCCTTAATTCTACAATTTCAATGCAAGTAACGTTAAAATTTCTAATTGTAAACACGTACTTCAAGAAATAACTCTTAACAGAATATTTCGATTAATTCCATATTAGCGAACTTATACAATGCTTTTCTTTCGTTATCATTGAGCCAGTTAGAATAAAAATGTCTTAATGCTTCCAAAAGTGCCACTGAGTTTTCCAGAATTCGCCATGGGAAGAGGAGAGGGCCTGGAGCGGCGCGTGCCCCGCGACCACACGAGGAATTTTTGCAGAAGCGATAGTTTCCTCCCGACGCGAGTTATTCGCGACCTCCAAAGGAGTGAATTTACTCCATTTCACTTGGCGCCGCGATCCCGCGTTCGGATGATTTGGTCGCGGGAGGCGGGGAGGAGGGAGGGGGCGACAGGGCCCGGGGAAGGCGTGGACGGGCTGGCGGGCGCGATAATCAGCCCTTAAATGTAACCGAACGGACGGACAGACGAGTGAGCGGGTGGACGGACGGGCGGGAGGGGCGGGCGCGGGCGAACGATGTGTTTAGCCACCCGTACGGCGAATGTGGGCGTGTCAGCAACGCAGAGCCCGCGCAAGACTCTGCGAGCCGGTGACAGCGTCGGCAGGCCGGAAAATCCGCGTCAATGGCAGGAAAAAATGCGCGCGGCCCACACACGCGAGTGTGAGCGTGGCTGCTGCCGCTGCGGCGGCGGCGGCGCGGGCGGAGGCCGTCAGCGGCCGAGGAAATCGATAATCGAAGCCAAGAACTCGATACTCCAAATGAAGGATACGCGCCACCCGCCGCGCCGCGCCGCGCCACGCAGAGATACAGGGAGGGGAAAGAGTTTGGGAGGGCTGCGGGGAGAGGGATATTGTTTGATTGATAGGTGTATTGCTTATGATAGGACCTGCCAAAGGGACGTGACAGCAGAAATATCATACGATGTAACACGAGAGCTCTCCCGGCCGCGCGCGGAGCCGTTGTAGTAGCTGCCTTCGCTGTTGCTGCCGCTGTTGTTGCCGCCCCCGCCCCCGCCGCCGGCTGTTTTTGTGCGGGAGGAGGGGGAGGGGCCCTGGGCCACCCCCGCGCGCGTGCCGAGGAGCCCCCCAAGGCCCTGTCAGCCGCCTCTCCTTGCCCCCACCCCCTCCCCATCCCCTTCCCGCGCCTCGCAGCCAGCTCCGCGGAAATTCGGGGGAATCCCCTTCGACTACTCGCACTCGCCCAGGGTGGGCTGGCTTTGTTATACTTATTTCATAATATCGATGAGTGGGCGGGGTAATCCTCATCGTACCTGCGCGATGCTGCTCTATGGAGGGAAATGCTACTGATTGGAAGAAAATGTTAATTAATTTCCATATATTTTTATTATTAACATCCCTTAAGTATAATTTAATTAATGTTATTTATTTTTAATATAATTTCAATATTTTCTTTGGCATTTTTATTGTAATCCTTTTCCTGCATGGAAGAAAAGAACAGGTAAACGGAATTGGTCATATTTGTAGTATTTGGGGTATATATTGATTCGCTGTCTGTTTTATTCTGTAAGATTATTTGTGACTTCAGGCGAAACGTTAAAAATGAATTAAATAAGAACATTAATGAACGTCAAGTGTCTAATTGGTGATTAGCTCACAGACTTAATTCGCTCGTGAAATTTGTGAAGGGAAGTATGCAGTAAGACCCGTGGTAAATATTTACGAGTATATCATGTTTAAAATATATTTGTGATTGAGTGTCCGATGTTATTAAGGTTCGTTTAAAAACTGAGGATTCTATTTCATCTTTTCTCAGTCACTGAATTACTCTCTTCTGATTTACTTTGGGTTTGTGAACAGAAACAGTATCCCTTCTATCTGAGGAACTTAAAGTGGTACACTATACCATTTCTTTCCTATTTTATGGTCTGTGCAAGCGGTGGAAGCAACACTGTCGGATCAGTTCGAAAATATAACTCGGTGGACGGCCTTTATTGTCCAGCAAGTTGGTTAAAATGGAGAAGAAGATCCAAGAAATAATTGAATTTATAAGTATCATAAACGCTTTTCTGAGATTTTTTTAGATGTCAACAACCAATGTGTTATTGTGAGTTATGCTATTTTTTATTGTGCAGTATGGTATGTTTTTAAGTGATTCTTGTAATCTTTTTATTTTATATTCAAAATATTTACTTTTCTTTAGAAAAGCTGAGCTGTCTGAACCACATTACTCCATGTTACAAACAAATTGTGTTTTTAACGCACGATTGAAGTTATTCTTACGAATTATGAAGTATTTTAAGAATTGTTCCCTCATGCGATCTACCTGTTGATGTAAACATCGTGACAATTAAATGACAATTTTTCATACATAACTTACGCAATCCACCGAAATAAAATGCAGAATATATATGAAGTTAGAAGTTCTTTGATTTTACATACTCTACATAAGCTGTGAATTTTTATTATATCACAAACATTAGGTAAACAATTGCATGTTTTATGTTTTACTTGTTAATAAATATTTTATAAAAGTCTATTAAAACTTGAATATCTAGGTAATTTTACGAACTTAGTAGTCGAAAAGTTATTTTCTCAAAACCATGTTTGGTGTTCTGGGCGAACTACAAGTTGAAACATTTCCTTGTATAATTTCTAATACTATTTTTTAAATAATACTACATACTTCTTTTTCAACATAAAATAGGTTCAAAACGAATAAATTGCTTATAATATGATTTCATTTGATTTTTTTAAAATGAAAATTTAAACCCGTAGTACTGTATTCTTTAAATTTAAATCAGCTTTTTCTTAGAGAATCTCTTGCATTAATATTTCTCATTACATACTTTAGTTATTTGCATAATTTAGTTTAAATTAATGTAATATATCACAAGATGGTTAGTGTTCTTATTCATAGGTAGTATTTTAATTGACAATGTTTATTTTCAGTTATTTTTTAATTTGTTTTAAAAGTGAATGAACCTCTACAAATATTTCCCAAGTAATAATAATAATAATAATAATAATAATAATAATAATAATAATAAGAAGAAGAAGAAGAAGAAGAAGAAGAAGATATTATCTTAGAATGTATAAGAGCTGCGAGAGAATGTCTAAGAATGTAGAAGTATATAATGTTATAACGAGTAATAAAATACAATGTTACTCTATTAAACTCGTTCTCTGCATCTCCCTATTTATAACGTAGTAATAGAAACAGAGTGTCAGTAATCAGTAGCAGTAAGTGTATAGTCTATATTCCAGAAAAAGAAAAAAATAATTGGGATTAAAGGGACCAGAGTAATCATCATCATTAAAACTTAATTTTCCTCTGGTAAATTCATCCGTTGGACATGAAGTCAGACGTTCCGTGAGATTGAAATCACGATGCCTTTCCCTAGCCCACGAGAGACTTGAGCTCCAAGAAACAATAAAAAGGGTTTGTCGACAACTAGCCTGGAATGCTAATCTGAATGCATTTGCATCCGAAGATTGAACAGCACTCCGATACAAATATGTTTCCTATTCATGAGAATCTATACGACGAATATCCGTTATATCTTGTGGTCGACGTTTTCAAAATTACGGATTCTATGAAATTACCACACACACGCTTCATATTTATGTGATATCGCACATATAAATTAAATTTCTATACTCAAATCATTAGGCATATCGAAGAAGTTTAACGAAAAAATATTTTTCTTCAAATCTATTTCAAATTATTTTACAATTTCTGTTATGTAAACAAATTTTTACAAACAAAATTACAAAGAAATCAGAATAAATGTTTAAAACCCACAAGATATAGTGTAAGGTAGTTTGGAATGAAAATTCAAAAAATAAAATAATTTGAAATTATGAAAATTTTTCGTTTTCTCTTCTCAAAATATCTTCATTGATATTTTTATATTTTAACTCGCTATTTGTTTTCTTTTCGGTTTCTTAATTTCTGCGTTTATTTTTAGATGAAGGACATATTCGCTCTGCGAACGAAATGACTTATCTGTGTTTGGAAATGAACACAATTTATATTATTGTCATAAGTTAATATTTCTCCTATTGCTGATTAATATTGAAAAGACTGTAAATTGTGAATTTGTATTACATATTTTATGAACATTAAAGATAAAGAGGCTTTTGTGATTTTAATTTCGGGCAAAAATAGAAAATGCTTTATTTTTGGTTTGAAACTACGAGATTTTGGCCCTGATTGGCAGCCAAAATGAATTTAACAAATTTGATGCCTTAAGTATAAAAAGAAGTTGTGAGCTTTGCATGCAGTATTTCTTAGAGGAAGCGATTTCAAATCTTATAGAAATATGTTTGAAGCCTGTCGAACCTGTGGTGACATTTCGGTGAGTTCCAAGAACTAATATCACTTTTTTACTTGCTGTGTGACTCAAGACATTTTCTCCCAAGAATAGAACACTCATTTAGACTGAGAAAATATAAAAAGTTCGAAGTTCCATTTGTTGTTGTATCGAAAGGTTGCCTTTAACGTTATAGAGTTATATTTTATGTCCATTTCTGTTCATTATTATTCTTTCTATTTTCTTTACTGCTATTTTATTTGTATTAAGTCAGTGGCTCCACATTTGTTAACAACCCCAAATTAATAACTGCGTGCGTTCAGATGCCGCAGTAGCAGGGGTGACGAGAGGAGAGCAAGTTGGGACAGGACGAGAGGGGACGAGGCTTGGCGGGACGGGGTGGTATGGGGCGGGACAGGACGGGATGGGATGGGACGGACGGGGAGGGCTAGGCAATGGTGAGGCGGGGCAGATCTCGACGGGACGGAACCAGTCTAAATTGTACGAGACTAGTGGTATTGTATGGGACTGGGTGGATCTGTAAAGGACTGGGATCTGGCCCAATTTGTACAAGACGGGACGGGATGGAACTGAACAGAACCAAACAGGACGCAACAGGCCAGAACTGAAAAGAGACAGACCGGAACAAGGCAGGTAGGGACACGACGGAGGCAGGAAGAAGAGAAAGGACAGGACAAGACTGGCCGGGGCGGGCCGGCGTGTGGAATTGGCGGGGAAGGGCGTAGCGTGACGGGACAGACCTGTGCGGGATGGGGCAGAGCTGCCCTGAGGAGTTGGCCACCAGGAGCTGCAAGGGGCGGGGCGGGGCGGGGCGGGGAGGGGCGGGGATGCGTAGAGCTGCGGGGCCGAGGCGAGGCCTGCGCCATCGTCGAGGAGATCAAAGGCGGAGGCGGAGCGGCAAGGTTGTGGTCGCGGTTCACTTCCGGTCGTACGCAAAGGAAAAGAGCCAGGAGAAATGGGGCAAGCGGTGAGGCGGCAGGCGGAGACATCAACGACGCAAAAAAAGTGCTTCATTGACAACACAATGTTGAAGTCTGAGAAAAGTGGAACCACTTAAAAATCGTCATTTTAGTTACGAAAGAAATGTGTTTCAAAAACAGTATATATTGGTAAAAATTGCAAAAAGGTACTTTATAAGACCGCCAGAATTCACAGTAAAACACTTTCTCTTTTACCTCCGAAATAAATTACTGCTCAATTCAGGTCTAATATTAATAATTATAATTTAAGTTTATTCCTCCATATCCCAAGTTATTAATACTCCGCAAACTATGGCATTAAAACGGAAATGTTAATATTTACTTTATAACCATTGTTGCAGCTTTGAGCTTCTAGATCATTACTATCTTACTCGTCTCTAAATCTTTGGGGTTCCTAAAAGCAGCATTTTTCTGAGAACTTTCAACCTTTGGCCTCACCACACACTGGTTTAATCTTACAACTACTAATTCTCCTCTAATTTAGAAGGCAAAGGATACCTTCTATCCTTTTTTCGTTATTTCAACATGTATTTTTATTGTAATAGTATTATGCTTTATGATCTACGTAGTCATAATTCTAAAACTCCAAAAACGCATTGTAGATTCTTAGAGCCATGTAACGTTGTGATTACAGAAAAGCTACTTCCCCTCACCAACGTAATTTTTGCTGATTTTTTTCTGTCCATTTTTATAACTCAAAGATTTAGTTCAATATGAAATATATAGCTGGTTTATGAATAACATTTTTGGTCTCTTCCAAATAACTTTTACTGATATATGATATATGTGTTGTTTTGGCATGTTTTTTGAATGTATAGTCTTCCTTATCTTAATGTTATTGCATTTATATTGTGCAAGTCTTTTAGGGTCTTCATTTCTAACGTGACCATCACCAAAGCATTGTTTGGCATTTCTGAAGATTTTTATTTAGCTTCTTGAGTATTACTTGTTTCTTCATTTATCCTTGATTGTCATACAAATTAAACGTATTCCTTTATGTGATTCCAGGAAAGATTGACTTAAAAATGTTATTTTTGCATCCACACAATTTAATAAAAATTGTGGTGTGGCCATAGTACCTGAAATGTATTAGTAACCGTTATCAGCTTACAAAATCGTAATTGATTTCTTGGCAAATCATCAATCATTATTAATTTGAGTGATAATTGATTTAATGGTTTTTGTAGTCAAGACGGTGATCCGATTTAAAGGGTTCTGTAACTGTTTTGAGAATTCTCTGACCGAGAAGCCGCTGTTGATCTGTCGTATGAAAGACAACCTTTTGAGAAATTGTATATCTTTACATCTCTGTATCAGTTTTCATTTTTGATTAGTGATGCATCAGCCGTAAGTTCATCCTGAGTTGTGATATTTTCTTACATTAAAATATTTATGAAAATTGCCTGAATTTATAAATTGTAAATAACGAAGTAGTACAGTGTGTTTACAAAGTCAAGTCCTCATTTTTGTGACGCATAACAATTATAGCATACATCAGAAATGATATTTCTGCAATTCTTTTCAGAGATAATGGTGACACAGTATTTGTATCACTTTCCAAAAGCGTAGGAAATACAGGTACAATACTTGTTTGTTGGGCTATTTTTCATCATCCACGTTTTTTGAGCAGATTGAGGATATCACCTCATTCAGTTTTAAAAATATTTTAACTGTTAAAATGTTTTTTGTATACATTTTCAATAAATCATATTACATTTTGAATGCATATATTTTATATCTATTGTATTACTTGTTTTTCTGCAAAATGTTCGAAAGTAAGAGAATGCGTTCTCCTGGAAAAGTTTGTTTCTAACTCATGAAGTGTTTTATATTTTCTGTATTATTTTCTGAGTGTTCAATTAATTTTGTGTTTTCTAACAAGTCTCAGTCGCTTCTTTGTTTGGTGCGGACACCCTCTATAGCTCAAAATGTCTTCTGTAAGACTTAATTAGAAGTTTCTCGTGTATTATCTCTTTTTATTTAGGTATTTTTCATTTCGGAAGTGTACAGTGTTCATTCTCATCTAGTAGAGGAAATATTTCTCTTCCGTGTTTTATTTCCTTTTTATGATATTTTCATTTTCTTTCAATAATCTTATTTTTCACTCCAGTATTATTCTCATATTATTTATATTATAATGTATTGTGAATATATTAATGAAAAGTTTCATATTTGTTCATTCTTCTTGCGTAGCATCCTCATTAAATTCAGGGTATAGATGTGAAGATCATTGAATATTGGGGGACGTTTCCTGAGGTGTCATTTTCTGATCATCAACATTTTGTAAAGCAGCTCATTTAAAGTAAAATCAAATTTTTGGAACTTGTTTTTGATTTTTTATCTTCTCAGTTTGAGATAGAATAATTCCTGTGTACCAATTTTCAATAAAACCTTTTTTTTTCTTGTTCATCTGAGGTAGGTGTTTTTGTGTTTGCGAATTTCAATTTGATGTTTGTGTGTAATTAGTGTAATCTTAAAAATGTATGATAGCTGATTAGAACATAATTATAATAGTTATAATAACAACATAAATAAACTTTCGCTATGTAGAATACTGTCATGGAAGAAAACATATTTAAGAAATCTTTATATATCTATATATCTTTATACATCTTTATATATATATATATATATATATATATATATATATATATATATAAAGATGTATTTCTAAAAACATCTTATGAACAATATAGATATAATCTTTTGAAGGCAGAATCTTCTGATCATTCGAAAACACTTCACATATTTTTTTGTAATGACATTACAGATTGACTCTTTTGTATATTTGAAAGGCTAAAATGTATTTGATGTATTGAAAAGAAAAATATCAATTGGAGTTTTCAAAATTAACTGTAAGTAGAAACATAACAATTAGCAGAGTACTTACCTTCACTGAAATGTGTTCCGTCTTTGATTAAACATAATACTATTTCGGCTTATGTCATTCAGAAACACGATCTTCAAGATCAGCATCATCCTATGTCGAAACAGATTTACGATATTATTTATAACGACACGTACGACTAGAGAGTACATTACTGTCCAGTCGGCTAACACAATTGTGATTTATTTATCAAAAGTTAAAAATATGTATACAATATTTGTAAAACAGCTTTAAGTTATTAATTCGGCCTTGAGAGGTATCTGTAAAAAGGTCTAACTCGTCATTATGAAACAAGTCAACGTTATTTGTAGTTTTACATACCACAATGTATGTGACCACAAAATATGACGTTGAAGTGTTCAAATATGAATTGGAGCAACCGAAAAACGCAGTGTCATGGCTAGAGTCCACTTACCGCGTGGCTTCCTGAAACGCGGCCCGAACGCAGCCCCTGCGGGACGCCTGGCGGTGCGGCCGGCGCCTGCTCCGCCCCGCGAGCGAGTGCTCCGCGGCGCATCCGCCACCGCCGCCGCCGCCGCCGCCGCCTCCCGCTCCCCCAAGACGACCAGGACCCCGCGTCGATCTTAGACGCCTCCTGCCTCGACCTCTCGACGCCAGGGGCGCGCGCCGCCGCGTGCGCCGAGGGTGGCGGCGGCGGCGGCGCCGACCGAAAGACGCCGACGGCGGGCGAAGCTGCGCGAAGACGGAGGGCGCGCCGCCACCCTCTGCCCCCCCCCCCGCGTACACCCCGCGGCGCCGCGACGCCGCGCGCGCCCTCTCGCGACCCCCCGCGACGCCCGCCTTTTCGGCGAGGGTGAACGCCAGGGCGAACCGCCCGGGTCGTTCGGAGCTCCGCCGCGGGGCCGCGCCGCCGCCGCCCCCGACGTGTCGCGACGCCCGACGCACTGCACCCCGCCGCCCACGCGCCCGCGCGCCGCTTCTTGCGAGTCCAAGCGTTCCAAGGATTGGGAATACGACACACCCTCTTTAACACGAGTTCCAAGGGACCGAAATCATTCGAGTTCGTGTCATAAAAGTTCATATTATCCGAGTATTACAAATTATTATAGAAATCCTTTGGCGGGACCGAAGTTTTGTTCGTGATACGGCGAAATTCGTGTCACGCGAGTTCGAGCTAACGAGGGTTTACTGAACTTAGTTGGAAGTTCAGAGGAGATTCAGGCGAGTTCACTGGAGTTCCTCCGGAAAAACAACATCTTTGTGAAATGTTCGGGTCGCCCCCCCCCTTCATTTCGTATCTAAATAATCACGCTGTCTTCAAACTCTCAAAAATTCAATACAGATATACATTTCATATGGCTTAATCAGTTGCATGATAATACAAATATAAAAATGTCCACTTCATTCAATACTCCATTTAATTTAAATGTTCTTGACTATAATAACAATTTAAATACATCTTAAATAAAACATATTGTACAACATATTCCCTAAGCATTGATATTTGTTCATAAAAATGATGTATGTGAGTACGTTTCTTTCACAACTACTTTTGAACCATACTAGTGATTTCTCTCTTAATTTTGCACTGAAGATGTAATAGGCGACCTTGGATTGAGGAGGAAAACGACCTAATCCGACCTAACCGACTTAAGGGTTTCGCGACCCAATAATATTCTCCCAAATACGTTAACATTCCGAAATTTGTGTTGTGTGGAGAGAGAGAATCTCCTCTGCAAACTCAATTCTCATCATAACATCAGAGTCTACCAGCCCAAATTATATTCCAAGATGGAACTTCTTTCAAGCCAACTTTGATAGTTACAAGAAAATATTATCAACAAAATAAATGAAATTAAGGTGCCAAAACAAACATTTCATTTTTCTTAATTGGAAAACATGAGAAACTAATTATTGAGAAGACAAAAATAAAGAACAGAGTAATGTATTTTCAAGAAAAATAAATTTTAAAAAAGACAAATAGAATAATAAAAATCAAAAAATCAGACCAAAAATAAGGAAAGAAAACTTTAAAATCTCAACTTTCGTTAGACACTCAATGTTCCTCAGATGATACCGAGAAATAAATAAGATGGGAGGAGTAAAGAAAACAAACTTTGGTACAACCTGAGCAATAATATTTTAGTGTGGATGAATATTGCAGGAGTACATTTATTATCAACAGCTTTGAGACTGAATATGTAGATCTCATAAGATTTGCAAGGAATTGAGTGTGAACAGCGAAATACCATAGAAAAACTTCACAATTACTGCACAAGACTGTTGAATAGCATAACCAATGTCTGCAATGGAGTCAGAAAATCAATGGGTGAAGGTTTCAGATAGCGTCCCGAAATTTCTAGGAGAAATTTCTTCTGTATATTATGATGTTTACATTGTGTATTCTGCTACTGCAATGATCTAGAAGTTAATGTGGTCTTAAATAAAGAAAACTGTAAAAAACCCAAAGTGGCATGATATTTGTGAAAGATAACTCGAAGAGATTGTTGATTATTAATAAAGATTATAATAAATATTAGAGATATATAAAATTTGTGTAAGTGGTATACTATACTGTGATTGTGATACCGGTATGGTGATGGATTGGTGGAATGACAACTAGGAGGTTCGAGATTTTCCCCAAGAAATCTTTCACATACCTAATTTGTCCACCACATATTTCGTATTGATCGACATGAATTCGGATCTCAGAACTCAGATGTAGAAAGCTAGCACCGAGGCTGCTAGGTAAGAAGTGTTCACATCAAAAGCAAATTAAAAGAAAATTAGCCTCCTTCGTAATTTGTTGGCTCTCCTTAATAACTATCACATTCGAATGCGTCAGGTTTTCCAAGAGAGCATTAAACTTAACTATGTATCAATCTGTATGTACGCAACAATGCAACAAACGGTAAATATGTCAATTGTGTAGCAATGTTTATTCTTTTTTAATCATTATGATTCCAACCAAGCAGTTTGTAAAAAAGCTTATAAAATGTTAGTTCGGTGTAAAGTAAAAATAATTTTCCGTTTTTTAAAAGAATTTTGGTCTTACTCCTTCAAACGTAAGAAGTTGGGGTACATTTCATTTTAATTAATGAAACAAACAATTTTCAGAATAATTTTAATGCTTTTGTTAAAATTACCCTTTTTATTTATTTGCAATGCAAAAGGAATCACGGGCATAGTATAATAGAAATTGTAGGGAACTCAAATTAACACCATATACGTCAATAATAAAATGAGTTATACGTTGGTATTATTTATCAATAAACAATCAATACGCATATTGAGCGTAGAGATACTTTACGAGCGACGGAGGAACCAGTGAGGATGTTTCTCGAGTAGATCAAGAATCTTCATCGTCGTGTAATTATTATTTTAATACAAACATATCTTGTAATGTTTCGGTTTTCAGATTAAATAGATTCCGGCACCGCTGCAAGTAGTGCTCATGAAGGAAGTAATTTAAAAATGTATATAGCGGATGACAATAAGGTTCTTAAGTAGCATATATTAACAATTATTTTTAACTTTTTGAAACAAATAAAAGTAAGAAACTTGCACAATATGGTCTGAGGCAGAGTTTGTAATCTCAGGAAGAAGAGAAAATGGGGGCGGATAGTGTCCATTTAACTACGAGAAACTTGAGGACGAGAGCAAGGCGCCTTGCCTACACCCCTACCACTTGAAAATATAAAGAATTTTAAACAAGTTATAAAACATATTAGTGTTAAAATTTAAATTATTTCGAGTAGAAAAAATAATACAATAAAACTTGCTCAATGCGGAACCTCGTGGGACCAGTATTTTTTTACATATTAGTCAAGACTCCGCATTATATAATGTAATACAGTAGAACTTGTGTTTGGCAGGTTCACGATTCATGTTCATAATAGATTTCCGCATTATGCACGTTCCGCTTTGAGAAAGTTTTACTGTAGTAGTGTTCTTAATAGTAGAAACATTAATATCCCTACGGCTTACTTTCAAACTGTTCATTATTAAAGTATACAAATTAAAAGTAACATTTAAGTCACTTCAATATTTTATTCATTCAATATTTTAATAAAGTCTTTTTATTTAATTTTATAAACAGAAATACGATTGAGATTGGTTTTGAACTCATCTGTCACATTTTATGTAAATAAAAAGAGCTTGTTGCTTGAAATGAAATGAGGTTTACTTTGCAAACATACGCTTCTTTTACTAATCAAATGGCAAAGTAACCGGAGTGGGCGTATCATGTGTAAAAATACATAATAAGGAACCAAATATCGACATTTTCGTAGAATTGAAAGCGATGAATTAAATGTAATTACGTCTATCGTAATTGTGAATATATAAATGAAATAATTTAGATTTTTTTAATAAAATTATTCGTATGGGTGTGATGAGTATGTTTTCTTAGAATGGCAAAATCTCATGTTTTGCGGAATAATTTTTCAGACTTCCATGGCAGTAAAATTGTATAATAGTATATATTTCATTTTATCTGACATTAGTTTTATTTAGATATAACAACGCCCCTCACATCACCGAAAATAAATTTCTTAGAAAATTAGTTAATGCCAAGAGTTGAATAGATATTTTCAGAGAGTTGAACTTATATCCTACACACGGTTATGTAAATAAAACAGTTCAGAAAATATTTCCCAATCTGCCAAAATCACAGGACGTAGCAACATTTCAACTTTTCGCTTACTGATCGATGATTCACTATTTTAGAATGATCTTTACTTTATTTTACAATGGATATAATTAATGGTATTTTCCAGGATTGTGTGAATTAAATGCCAGAAATGCCTGTACATGAATTTTTAAAATTACTTTTCTTTTTATTAATAAGATTATTGTTTTTAAAAAGACTGATTCAACAAACGTATTCAAAAGGTCACTAATCGTGTTTAAATAATCACAACTAACATTAAACTCGTTTTGTAATCGCGATTGTTTGTAAATTGTTTCACAATGGAATATGTAAACGATATTAAATTAAACATTCTTTCATTCTACTCTCTAAATATTGGTACTTTTCTCGGCGCATTGTGGGACTATAACTAGGGGTTGCATATTCTTTGAAATTTCAGAACTACACACTATCCTATACAAAGAGTTTACAAATCGATTCCTTATTTCGACGAGTTGTCGACTCACTCCAGCAATTGCAGTAATTCTCCAATGACGTCAACGAATAAGTGATTTTAATTTATGCAATTTAAAAATTATAGAAAAAATAGATCGTTCCCCAGTGAAACAATTATGTAAATTTTTAATATTAAAAATTAAAACAAAAAGGGTAATTTCACATCTCAATTTTTGCCAGTGAAATAATAATTCTATTTCTTCAGAATATCTTCTTCACAGCAGCGTTCTTTAAACTAAAATTGTTACAATTTTCTTTGAAAGTGAAATATTATTTTGAAGAAAAAACTAAATCAACTTATTTTCCAATACAGACTGTAGAGTTGTTCCTAGTCTAACCTCGAATGCGTTCATCACATTTATCATAATAATCCGTTCTTGTATTTCTTTCAGCTTTACACAAATCATCATTGTCGTCAGCTCAGTATCGTCATTGTCTGATATAACGCAGTGGCGAAATGAAATGAAATGAAATTGAAATTTTTTTGAACATAAAACGAAAATACAACTGTCGCAGAAAGATGAGATAGGCACCGCAATTACCTCTCTTCAAAAATTCGTTTTCTAGAGTTCACTCCGCGTTAGTTTAACTTCAAAAATTGGTTTAAAACGCAAGGTGAAACTCACGAAAACTACATGATGAAGATCATTCATTCGACGATAATCGACGTTTAACATCTAATTGTAAGTGGTGAAACTAGCTGCTAGATGGCCTGTAATGAAGTGCGCGAACTTCTTGGTTAATTGTGGAAACCACTGAAAGACAGATATGTCATCCAGGAAGTTCTAGTATATATATTAAGTAAAGAAAACATATCAAATACATAACATATTTTACGAAACCCTATTTACACTATTCATTCTCCTTTATTCTACACCAATTCAAACTTTCTGTCTCAACGCATCTCTTACCTAGTTTTCCTGCGATCCCCTCAGCAGTCTCCTCTGCTTTCTTCCAACCTTGTAGCACCATCTGCCCCGAATTGTTCGACTACAACTCTCCTTGCTTCACCAAAATTCCTTTTCATTCTTGGTTGTTTTACCTCCTTCTCACTTCTCTTTCCTGATTACCCTGTAAGGTAATGGCCTATGGTGCACCACAGGCAAAGAACATTTTCTCGTATGAGTAATTGATTCCCTCCACACTGGAAGATTAGGCGGCGCCGACCTACACGTCAGCTTGCCTTTCTTCTAGCTGTCTGGCTAGTGTCGAAATTCCGCCACCGTCAGAAATCGAACCTAAGGATTGATTGATTGATTTTTTCGTGTTTCCGGGCGCGTAAACGGCTTTGGTCATTAGTCCCGTAAGTGTAGTGCATTTTTCCCCTCGGGAGATGGCGGTGATCGCTGGATGGCGAGATCCGGCACCGACTACCGTCGGCTAGCGGGGTTTCCCCCTAACCAGGACTCTCCCACCAGCGGGGCACCGCCCCAGCCTGGACAAGCTCTAAGCTCCCGACCGATCTCCTGGAATATGTGGTAGGTAGTGTAGTGCATGTTAGTGTAAGTATGTGTGTGTAAGGGGAGATGACAGGACAGGACAAGGAAGAATAAGGAAAGATCGCGCGCGGTTCGTGGCCCGTTTGTTAGGATACTGCTCCGGCATTCGCCTGGTGATGATCGGAGAAACCACGGAAAATTACCGATCAGAGCAGCCGGTTGCTAGAATTCTCCTCCAGACAGTGGCTGAATTTGACCTAGCTGAAAAGCTAGTGTCGAAAATCCTGCCGCCGTCAGGACTCGAACCTAGGACCCCCCGGTCAGAGTTATTGCAATGACAAAGGCAATGCTGACTCTGAGCTAAACTCAGACGGTCTCATATTAATAACATTTCAAATATTGTTTATTTTGATTTAAATGCAACATTTAGTTAATGTTAAAATAATTGTGTGTCTTTTTGTGGTTCTCTTTCTTTACTTACGAAGCTTTTAGCGTTTTCACGTAAAATACCTATTTCGAAAATAAAATAATATGAATCTTCAGCATGTTTCTAAAATAGTGCTATATATTTATTATAGCGAAACTAAATATATTTTGAAAGTAGTGATGTCAGTACAAATTTCATATTACGTTTTCTATAGGTGCTAAAATCACGACACTTTTTATCTGGGACTCAAAATTCTTTAACGCTCTTTGCACATTGCCGTATTCATCTTTCACCAATATATTACTTTCACGTAGACTTTCTGTCTTCGTGGGGGTCGGAGAATCGTGTTTCATTTATTCTTTGCCTTATCAAGCACCTTCCTATTCTCTCCAGTCGGCTATAGTTATTCAGGCTTTGTTCTGTGCCATGTTCTAAGGCTTTCATTATCTCCTGGAGCGGCTGTTTACAAATACCCAGGTCATCGGTCGACGTTCCATCTACGCCTTGCCTCGTCTCTCCTGCCTGGTTGAGTATTGCATTTCTGATTTGGCTGGCGTCTTTTAATTTTCTTGTTGCAATTAGAAGGAATTCGTCGACTCAAGATGCGCATTATTGCGACAGTACACCAAGCTTCGTTTGCCTTTGGAGACGCAAGCACTCAGGTGTGGAACCTACCGGATCGGGAAGGAGAAACACTACAGAAAACAAAAAGCGAAAACTCTGAGAGTCTTTAAAGTTTGTTGTAAATAAACACACTAACGCGACAATGCAAAAAAACACAAACAAGTTTTTTCGAAGTGAGTGTGTTAATGTAGCTGAATTTCTTTCTTGTTGATGTTTCCTTCTGTATTCGCCCGTTGCTATAGATGACTCTGTGGGTGTGTTTGTTTGTGAAATTATTTATGAGTGTGTGTGTGTGTTTGCGTGTGAATATAAATATGTATGTATTGTGTGTGTGTGTGTGTGTGAGTGAGAGAGAGAGAGAGAGAGAGAGAGAGAGAGAGAGAGAGAGAGAGTTTGTGCGAGTGAGTGCATATGTGTGTGTGTGTGTGTGTGTGTGTGTGTGTGTGTGAGCGCGAACCTTGGATACCTTTACACCTGGTTTTCAAACTGACATCGAAATCCTCTTTGAGTCGGTTGAAGCATCTGACATGTGCGTCTGCTCCTGTTTCCGACCTGCTTGTAGTAAGCTGATGTGTTCAGAAGGTAGAAATGGCAGGTCCTGACAGACACGTAGAAACTACTTTCGATTAAACAACTTTAAAACAATTGTTTTGATCCTTCGTCTCACGTACAACGCTTTCCATATTACAAACTGTCATATCCTATGAACTCCGTTCCTGTGGCATCTTTATGACGTTAGCTTGACCCGATGGGAATTTATTTTAGGTGTTTTGCTTTTCTTTTAAAACATAGGAGGAATGCAAGGATTTCTAGTCTTGATTAGCGAATACTAGTGACTTATTTGCAAAGAACTTCTTTGACTCTGACTCAATATTTACCTGAAGATTCAGAACCATTATCGATTCCTTTTCTGTTGCAGGTACGGGACGCTAAAGGTTTCCCAAACTTCTGGAGAACCGGTATATTATATAACAATCCAAAAATGTACTCCAGTTATCAAAACAAGGTAGGTTGTCTCGTACTTAGCTGGTTCAAGAACAGATCATATAAGTTCTTGGAATTGAATTCGTATTCTCAACGTTCACGAAAGCGGAGAAGCAAACTTTTGAGCTGACGTGTCATGTCGGCCAGTTTCACTGCCTGTAGGAAGCGAGCAACTTGCTCTGCATGAAGAGAAAGGCGATAGAGGTACTTGATTAATAACGATATGGCTCCCTGCCGATACAAAAACGAGCATTACTAATCAAAGGGGCGCGGGTATTGACGCCGAATTCCGTTTGTCCGTGCCGGACAGGTACTCAACGCTATCTTGCTGCTAGCGGAATCCTGGGATTTCGCCACCCTAATTGAGTACGGCGGGCGGGCGGGCGGCGGGCAGGGTGGGGGAATTCATTGGGCGCTGGCTTCATCCGTTTTGACGCTGTTAGGTAATTGAAACTTTTTCGATGCTGCTCAGAACAGATTTCGACGGCAGCGTATGAATGTTGCCGATACATGGGGGATGAATAATATTTCTGCTGCATTCAAGTGAATGAATATCTTAATGTCTCCGAACAGAAATGTGGAATAAGCGAACAGCTCATGAAATGCTCCCGTGGGTGGTCAGTTGGGATCTGAGAATGTCGATGGTGTCTAATTAGTTTTTTATTCGTTGTGATAGACAATTTTATACTAGAAGGAAAGTTTTAAGTTATTTAGGGATGATTTTATCAATATTGGATATCTTCGCAAGAGTATCATAACTTTGGAGCATGCAGAAAAGTATGCAGGAAAGTTGTGATATTTTTCAACTTGCTTTCAATCAAATACATTTTAGAAGAACAGTAAATATTTTGCAAGACTCTTTCCGTTTCCTTGCACACAACAGCATCATAATTTCTGAAATTCCGAAGTGTAGTGACTGTTTCATTTTGTGGAAATATTTCGACATCAAGAAGATAAAAAAAACAGAATAGTGTATTATTGTTATAAATCTCACATTGAAGTTGGATATAGGGAAAATGAATAGTATTTTTATTTCACCTATCCATCTAACCGGCAAGTCAGGTAAACGCTAAATTAATCCCTGAGCTACCCATCTCTGCGAATTTGCTCTGAAGAAGGATTCCAAATGACGGAAAGACGCTGAGTCTCCGGATAGCCAAGTCTATGTAAGAGTAAAACAACTGTGACACAGTGCGATTTGCCATTGCCGCACAAAACCGCGTTTCTAGCATTCTTGTATAGCCAGGGCCACATGTATACTCGGGTTAAGGGTCCCTAAGCATGAGAAACTATGGGCCTCTTACAAATAGCAAACCTTGAAATATTAAAGATATGTATTGAAAATTAATTTCAAAATGAATTATAACCTTTGCAGATAAAAATCTAAGAAAGGGTGAAAATATTATTTTAGATTTTTATGAACGAATATAAAATGTTAAAATAATTATTTAGGGCCCGTCTCCAGCGGGGATTAAACTCACACGTTGTCTGTTTAAGCATTATGCTCCCCTGTGTGCAGCTTTTGCAAAATTCTGAGGCTAAACTGAAACATACACAATTCTGTGCAAAGCGAGTTATTTCAATTCGTAGATCAAGCTATTCATGTAAGCCATGATATTCAGTAATGAAGATTATTAAATTTAGGCTTTGGATGGTTCTAACCGATGCGAGAGAACTTATCATATTGGTCAAATTTCAAGCAGTTAGCAGTCAGATTGTACAAATGATGTTTTATGGTGTTTCATTAACACTAAATGATGTTTTAGTTTGTAAATAAATATATTTACTAATCAGCTTTTTAGCTACTAAAATTAATTTGCTCAACCTTTGGCAAATAAACGCGACTCGTTCATAAATCTTCCCTCAAGCTCATGGATCCCAACGCTCTTGTACTACCTTACCACCCGTGGTGTATAATTTCTAATTTGCAATTTTTAATGGCAAAGCAGGTCCACAACCACTGGCGAGGCGTCCTGTCATCCATGGATGCGGCGACAACTAAGCAAAATAATACACTAAATATTTTAGAGAAGAATTGAATAATTACTAAAGCTAGACCCATATTTTAATGTAATGAGTAAAAACAACTGAGATATAGCCGTAAAACGAGTATAACGTAAAGGAACCCCTAATATTAGCACAGCGAATTGAGAGACCATCGCCATTGTCTATGACTCCGCCTCCGTTGCCGTCCGTATTCAGGTGAACATCAGCAAAGCTCTTCCAGTCGATGCTCCGATTAGCGAATCTTCGGCTGTTGTCGGCTGTTCTCGGTCTTGCCTGGCAAAACGCGCCATTAAATCTTAGTACAAACCGAGAGTATGGCTGGCGTGGCTGGAATTTGGTGGTCCCGAGTCGATTATAGACAGAGCTCACACGGACCTTTTTATGATATTGCCACGGTGGAGAGACAGTGTTGTCACTGCTGAAATGCTTTAACTCTTAAGTGTTTACCGTGTAGTTTCTTTGGCGTTTCTTCAGCAGGGATCTAGTTTGTAAGTTCTTTCGCGAGACCGATAAATTGAGAAAAAAAGACTGAGACACACTATGTTTTTTTTCTCAAGTCACCAAAAGACTGTCGAAAATAAATGAATGTGATCGTGATCCCCCAAAAATATACTCACATTCTCGATACTTTCTCACCAAGGAAAGCCTGGCCACCAAAAAAACTATCATAATTGTTTTAAAATCTACTCAATTCCACAATATCAATATCGCCTCAGTAATTAAAATTAGCTCTTTCCCAATAATTTGAAGGAATTAGAATGTAATTCTCGTCCCATAGCCATTCAAAATTCTCAACAGCACTGAAAACAATAGATTCATACACATCCTATCCACTCATGAGTACTCTATACAAGTATATACACAGAATTTAGACGCAGTGGATTTAGACGTAAATGACGCGCGAATATTGGGTCGAAAATAATGCCTGGTCTAGTTCTAGACTGATCTTTGTTACTGTACAAATTTAAAATAAAATTTTCATCCAAAAATCTTATAAAAAGTTCAGCTTCAATTGATATTTAAATCCTTCACAGTTTATCGAGATATTTTTTCAACAATCACTAGTGTATGCCTACAATACTTCATGATTGAATTAAATTACATCTTTTGTATTTGTTCATATGCCACCATAATAATAATTTTTTATCTTTCTAGTTGATATTTGTCTGCAAGATTTTTTGTGTATATTCTGTATTAAATTTATTTGGAATTACTATATCTATTATTTAGTACATCACGAGTTAAGAATATATTTGCTATTTCCACGTTTCGTAGTTAGATGTTTATCCTGTAATTAACAGTATTCTTAGAACCTTTAGTTACAGGATATTCCATTTGTTTCAATATTCTGGAAGAAAAATTGTTTAATGCAAATTCTGTGTGAATTCCAAAGGGACAGAAACTTACCTAAATGTCAGAGTAAGAGACTTCTGTGTATTTGAAATTAATTTTCAAAATGAAAACCACTATTTTAGTGAAAATGGTCAATGAGTCCGTGTAATCAATTAACATATAACTGTAAATATATATATCAGTATAGGTTAACTATACGAAAAATTAGTAATAACCCCATTACATATACTACAAATTTGTAAAAGATGTTATCTCAATTATCTGATATTTCAGTAATATTTCATTTTACTAAAAACTTTTTAACAGAGATTAAAGAATAATCTCATAATTAACACTTGAAGCAATACATTTTTCATTTCATCTATTACCTTTCGTAGTTTGATCAGTATAAAACCGTTTATATGATTGTAAAATACCAAATATGACTGCAACAGCGATTGTATTATGCTTCTAAGTCATCGACATCAATCTCAGTACGTTTTCCTTGCTCCCTTGAAGAAATGCTAATATACGAGTAGTTATTTGCTTTAATTCTGAGCACGTAACGTCGCCTTTCTTCTTTCCAAATGTATGTTATATACATTTTTGTACTGTTTTTACGTTAAATAAATAAAATATTCTCTACATGGCTGCGAAAATTAGAATATACGAAGAAACCGAAGCTGGTATTTTTTTCGAATTAATTATTTTTAACCATCTATTCTATTCTCGCTAAATTTTCGAATGAATATGACAGTTTTTTTTAAATAAATTATATTCGTTAATGAAGTCCGTGAGCAAATCCCAAATTTGTACGTGTTTTGTCAGTGCGCTAAATGTTTTTCATGTAGCTGAATTCCCTTATTGTAGGTTCTTTACAGCAGAATGGATCCTCCATTTTTTGTCTATTTCATTGAACAATATATGGAGATCACGTCTAATAAATATGTTAGTTTCATAACCATCTGGAAACCCAGAAATATTTTTCTCTTTTGTACTTTTAAAGTTGTACTTAAATGTCTCAGATTCATTGTAAATTGTTCGTAATTAGCGCCCTCCAAGACTGACGATTCATCTTGTAAACTTCTAGATGACCAGGGCGCCTTCAGTTGTATTACTTGACACTGCTTAAATTCTTCGTATCACCACCAGGTGCGAGTCCTTGAATAGCCGCCAGGTGAAAATAGTTTAGTTGGTTAGTCTTTTGCCAAAATTTTCTTTTGACATTGAGTGCAGGTTATTGAAGATATGAATTAACAAATGGAAACCAATTTTGTAACATTATTTCGGAAACTTTCAAATATTGACTAAAATACACATCCGCTTGTTCCACTTACAAAAACTCTGAATTAGTGATGAAGTTCAGACAGCTGTTTGTTTTCCTTTGTTTCTTAAAAATGTGTGTTTCATTTTGGGTAATTGGGATTTGGAAGATACTGTCAACTTCTGATAGTAAATAATATGTATTATACGTTTTCCGGACTAATAATTAAATTTGTTCTTGGTATTGCCAAAATTCGCCAAAAATATGGTCAAATGGTACAGTAAAATACTTGGTGATCACCTAATACAAATAGTCATAAATATATACATTATAAATGTTTTAATTAGGTGGTATTTATCTAAGATATGTAGATAAAACTCTTTCTTGCATTTAAACTGAGCTGAACAAAACTTCAATATCTGTCTATTCTTCACAGTAATAACAATATTTTCTACTACTGTTTTTCTGCACAAACGTATTCCATCGTTATCTTTTTCTGGTTTCTCTTCTTTTTACTTCATCCTTATCCATTAGAATGTCCCTTCTCCTCCAAACAATGTTTTTTTCTTTTCTAGCAATTTCACTTTCCCACACTTTCTTTTGAGTAAATTTCGAGCTTTTCGAGTAAATTTCGAGCTTTTCGTGTAAATTTAAAACATCTTATTTAATGCATCTATCTATCTTCTTATCTAATGCATCTTATTTAATCTCTTATCTAATGCATCTGATTTAATGCATATAGTATTTTTTTAAGCTTTGTATATTTTTGCAAATGTATGCACCATGTAAATAACAATCAAAAGTTCATGACTTATCTATATTACAAATTTTTAATGCGCGAATAAATTGAAAGAAAACTATGCAGCCTTCAGCCATGTGAGAAGTGTCTATGATTTTGTTAATAGCCAGAAATTGAGTGAAATTTTAAAAACAATGAATCGGTTTCAATTTTAACTAAAAATGCATATATTGTATTGTGTTATTCCAACTACTCTCAAAATTGCACCTACCTAGTGAATTATTATACTCAGTGCGGCTATGCTAACATACCACTGATGTAATGCGATAGTAAGGTGCCAAGGAAATGGCCACCCGCCATTAAATATTTGCTATTTATGGGTTGCCTTACGGAGCGACAACTTTTTCTATTCTTGGTATCTAAAGAACTGTTCCACTACGTTTTCATATTGCTATACTATGTCACTGGTTTATTCGATTAGACTGTTTTTATTAAAATATCTAATTTTAGTAGCGTTATACGAGAATATTTGATTTGTTGCTGTTGAGCTCTGTGCGTTCTTACCTTCTAGAAAACCATTCTGTGTGTTCTTTGTTCAGTATTATTTTTCTGCTGTAGACAACTAGTTTTCTTATTGAATGATTATACAAATGATGATTATTCAACGGTTTAGCGTGGGTGTGGAAGATTCTGCAACCATTCTATTCGAATTTTTACTTCTTGACATTATTATAACACACCTTAATTTTTTTTTCCAAAAAGTAAATGAAATTCTCTGTTCTAAACTGAAATTTTCATTCACCGTTCTTGGACGTCCTTTGTCTGCTTAGAAACCATATCATTAATATATAACATTAATTTTGATCAACAACCTGTTTACATTACATGGGGAGAGGCAGCACGACCAACAAACTATGCACGGCACAAAATAAATATCTCATATCAACAATAATGCACCATGGTTCATATCCATTCAACGATCCAAGAATTTGTATCAGAATTCGTGAAGATAGTGAAACATCTGCTTTACAATTTCTTCAGCAACATACGTAACTCTCCTTCCCTAAATGTTTAACTTAAGAAACAACAGGCTCTGCATTAAAGCAAGAATTCCAAAAGAACGATTCAAACATCCTTAATTTCTAGTCATATGTCTATCACCCCCTTGACCTACCGTCTTATTTAGTTCAATCCTAGTCAAAAAAGAAACTTTAGAGAAGGGAACAAATCTCGATTTCAGGATGGGCATATCCTAATAGCTCTGTATTATAAAATACCTTCAAGGCTTCGAAAGACAAGAGTGTCGAACGAGAAGCAATGCATTTTTAAAAAAACTTTCTATCGTATTTATTGGTTATATTGTTTCAAAAATAGTGTGTAAAGTTACTTTACTTATTCATTTAAAAAATGACTATTCCTTATAGGTCTTCGCCTCCAAGACACTTTAAATGTCTGTCTTATTTTCGCATGTTGAAACATGTCTAGTGAGCCTTCCACTTCTTTGAATTTGATTTTTTATCTATCTTTAATAATCTCTTTTAAAAAGTTTGCCGTCAGTAATCTCTAATTCTTATTACTATCACGTAATACGAGACTTTGGGATGAAACTAAAAAAACTAAAGATACTAAAAATAAAGATATATTAGACTTACTGTGATTAAACGGAGTAAACTATTTTAGGTTGTTTAACTGTTGTCTGTTTAAAGTCTTGTAGTTCGGAATCCAAAGATTTTTTTGTCAATTCAAAGAATTTGTATGTTATGATTGTAGTTATATTGCTTTTATGTATTCCAAACCCATAGGAAGATTGGTGGACGTAATCAATTTCGATTATTTACGAAGATTTACAGATCAATTGCAATACCTTTTTAGTAATTAAAACAATCTCATAATCTGTTGTAAATATTGTGCACACTTCTTTACACTGTCTATTAAAGAAGAAAAACGCGAAGAAATCCTATTTTCGTTCAAGAACGGTAAAGATTTTTTTTGCTGCAAAACTAATTTTTTTACCATTTCAAAGGAGTCGTATTAAATTTAAATACATATTAAATGTTGTTATTTTAAATAAATAAATGCTTCTTTGATGATTTAAACAAGTTTTGACTTAAACACTGATTCAAACAAGTTTTTATCTTTGTATTAGTGTATTTAAAACATTAAAAATGTAATTTAATTTACAAATAATCTGTGCCAAGTTCTGTAATGACTTTAACGTCCATAACGTCCACATCAATTGCATTTCCGTTCTGTTACCCGTGATGCGTTGAGCGAGGGATGAAATGAATCCTGGTTTTGTTCCCGTAGAAGATTTTAGGCCTACTATATGTCAGATCCAGACTATTTTTGCGTTAGACACATAAAAACTTCAATAATTACTAAAATTATCCATGTGAGAGGACGTATCGAAGCCTTGAGTATTGTGTGCACTCCCATTTGCCCCTCGGTTCGCGCGCCAAAGAGCACCGTCTTCGATTGCGCCTCGAGACAGCGCGCGTCGCCCGCGCCAAGTGGCGGTTTCTGGAACCTCAAGACGTTCGCAGGGGGCAGCGGTGCGTTGCATAGACGGCGCTTCTTGCGTAGAAAACGAAGAACACGAAATGCACAAACGCAAGGAAAATGAAGAGGAATAGCAACCCTTCCTTCTAAATTAATTTTTGAGTTCAATGTAAGACGTATCCTAAGAAAATCATGCATTGGCATTGAGTAGTAGCTTGTTCATATAGGAAGCAATATATTGCTTAAGATAATGTAATATTACTTTCATTTTAGGCTTTTCACTGTACTATCATGAAGGATTTATTTTTCTTGACAGTCTTCTTTTTTCTACCAGCATTCTTCAAATATTTTCGGAGCCGCATTTTTTGTTTCTTCTACAATTTCAGAACAATTTTGTACAGAAACAGGAAAATGTGTTGAATACGATGAAGAAATTTTGTTATAACGAAAGACATTAATCTAATATCAGAAAATAAGAAATAAATCAAGTTGTTGTGGACATTTTTATGAGTCAGTATTCTAGCAGTACGCATTAATTTATGCTCGAATATTCGATTCTTCGAGAAGATTTTTCTTCTTACTCATAAAATATTCATAAAGAGAATGACTGTTATTCACTACTTTCTACAATACTTAAAAAATCCTTAAAAAATTCCTTAAAAAACTTGGTTACAAAACTAGCGAGTCACAAATAACAATTGTATAATAGTTGTTTATGATACTAAGTGACATTTTATTTTGCGAGTAGTAAATGTAACACGAAG
Organism: Teleogryllus occipitalis; assembly: GCA_011170035.1. Taxonomy (NCBI): domain Eukaryota; kingdom Metazoa; phylum Arthropoda; class Insecta; order Orthoptera; family Gryllidae; genus Teleogryllus; species Teleogryllus occipitalis. Next base: position 273,653 of record BLKR01014762.1, read on the forward strand.
CCGATAGGCCGAGTGGCGCTATTCTACGAGCATTATGATCGGTTGTAGCTGATCAGACGAATTTTTTTGTTTTATTTGTTGAATTCAAAGTTTTATGTGATCATTTGAGCATCGTCTCACTTTTAGCGCTAAGTGCTGGAAATTGAACTTTTAGCACGCTGTGCATGCCCTAAAAGGAACAGCTTTTATTAACAGCTGTTAAAAAAAATATTGTTAGGACTTTGAACTCATGTACGTCTGCCTTTATATTTACGATAATATTGAGTTTCAATGGCTGTGAGATTTTATTAGACATAATTCCTTATTTAATTTATGAATTCTTATTTATTGTAATGAAGGATGTGAAAGGCACTAAAAGTCAACTAGCAATTACGTCCACTCAGTTATACAGGAAATTTCAACAATTTGTTATTGAAACAAACATTTTTAAAAGTCTCTGTATTCTGTAAATTACTATTGGCAAAGCAATTGTTTACAGATACAACTATATTTAACATAATGCATTTCAAATCTCAAAAAGTCATAAAACATATACGTCATTATGTTTCTAAAATGTCACATTTTTGCAGTAGGGTTTTTAAATAAAAAACGGAAGAATTATATTTTTTTAAAATGTAATTGATTATAATAATATATGTTCTCATAAATGTATAATTTTTTATTGTCTTCAATCTCATAAGAATTGTGAGATCATATATGAAAAAAATGTTAATTCTAAAATAGTTTAAAATACACAGTAAACATTCATAAAAAAGAATAAGCATTGAAAAGTTGCATTTAGAAACTTAGAAATTAATTGATTATTAGTTTCGAATTTGCCTTAGACCTAAACTTGAGTTTTCATTGGTTCTCTCTCTAAGATCAGTAAAACTATCTTGAAACAAAATTAAGTAGCGCGGATGAAAATTTATATTAGAAATCCATGAATTAAATGCTGACGAAACGACATCCAAACAAAACGTATTAGTAATTTTTCAGAACCTACTAACGTTGTGTCAAGTGTACTGTGTCTCGTGAAGATTGGTTAGAAAACCAATGCATCGTAAGATTTTGCAAATCAATTTTTAACCAAAAAATGTATTCTTTCCTCTAGTGGTGCTTTTGCAAATGTTCGTATTTGGTATCTTAATATTTTGTTTAAATCGTTTCCAATTTTTGTAACATATTGAAGATGTAAAATGTAATGTTTAATTATTTTCATTTCTTAGCTACGAGTGAAAACCTTCTTTTTTCATTTATTAAATGAAATTCGCCCTATTATCATAAATGATTTTTACGCACAATCAGTGACAAATAAACAATTAATATTAAAGTTAATTGTTCTTTTTGTGAAAATTATCAATACATTCCTTAATTATACTATATTAAAATAATTAAAAATATGTATAATAAACATTTTCAAGAAAATATTACATTTCTTTAATTACAGTTTAAACTAAAAAGTAAATAGACTACTAAAATTATATTCAGTATTTTTCAAACAAAATTTCAATTACACGCGGGTCATTCAGATCCACGTAGTCGAAAGTGGGGCACCACAAGCCTCTTAGTAAAACACAAGTGTATGATCATCTATACGATGGTTTGTTGATTTTTTGCCCCACTTATTGAGTAACAAAAATTTTCAAAACGCCCTGGAATATCTCATAACTGGACACCGGATTTTTATGAAATTACATAATTTTTGTCGTTCTACTTAACGTTCTCAAAAATGAAATCTTGGGGAATCGTCGCCATCCTAACACAATATCAATTTTTTTCCTTGCATATTTTACATATTTTGCTATTTTCACAAAATATTTTAATCTATCAATTTTCTTCAATTTATTACATATTTTTTATAAAAAGAAGTATTTTTAAAAAATCAGAATTTTTTATACATAATTACTAAATGCCGTCGACTCAAGATGCGCCACATTAAGACGCGGTTGGATGTTTTTACAGTCCGGCGCGCCTGCTTCAGTTATCTCAGAGATGAGAAGAGAGCGACTGAGATCATTTTCACTTCTACGTGTGAAAAGTAATACTGGCGTTACGTTTCGTGACCCTTAACCTTATTTTCCGAGAAACTTTGGCGATCGCCGAAATGTAACAATTCGATGAGAATGCTGCATTTGCAGTGATTGTTTGCTGGTTGTAGATATCGCCAGTTTGTACGAGGGCTTCTATTGCGTCTAGTTCGGCTGCTAAAGGATAGTCCTAGATAGAAATATACGAAGCTTTTATTAGTGACGGGGAACTTGTAAAGTGCAAAACTTGCAGCAACTTGTTCTCTTCAAACGATTTTAAAACATTTATATTATTTTTAAAATTTGTTTAAGAAATTTTTGATAAATACTATTTCGAATTAGGTTAATTGTATTATAATTTGTGTATTTTAATATTACATATTATATCTGATTTCACATATTTATTACATATTAGTACGGTTTTAATTATATATTTATGACATATTTTGACTTTCATACTACATATTTTTCCGGTCTCTACTGATAACCTCTGCGTGTTACTGAGAGATGGCGTTTAGCAGACGCACCTTGCGGTAATTTCAAGAACCCAGAACATTCTAACTTATCCTGAAAATGTTAGGTGGCGCTGGTTCTCATAAAGCTAAAGTGTTAAAGAAATATCACGTTTTAGGAAATCTTTGAGAAAATTTCAAACTGATGTTAAGTGATTTTTGAATTCACAGTGTAACATGGTTTGCTTTTCTTCAATCAGTACTATAAGCTGTCCCAAAAGCATCAAATTTATATTCAGATGCCTTTTAAAATAAACATTTGTCAATTTAACAATATCTCTAAAAAAACTTTTTAAATTCAAATTTCAGGTTCCTTCTAATAAGTTTCCAATGGCAGATAGTTTCCGAGTAGAAATGGAAATAACTTCAATTAAAAATATTTTCGTAAATTGTCTCATCATAAGTTGACGTTATGTTCCTACAAAATCATTTCTCGTAAGACATTAAATCAGTTCCTGTAACTCGTAAATAAATACTAAAAGTAATGGTGGAAATTAGAGAACAAGTAAAACACAGAAGCTATCAAATATTCATCAAGTGTATAATCAATTTTTACACATCAATAATGAATTATTTCAGTATTGTTTGTTCTCGGAAACGAACCACCATAAAAAGAATGATCTTCCTGTTGAATGTTGTTTTCTTCGCTAGTATCATGTAACTAATAAATGTTAACTTCCTACTTTACACAATATTTGGATAAAGAATGTTAGTATATAAATGACATTCAATAATTCATATCGTAATAATTTTTTTAATATAAAAAATGCCAGAACTCTTTAGGACTCTTCAATGCTGGAAGAATTACCGTTGCCTTTGTTGATTTTATCAATAGTTTATTTTCAAGAATTCACATAGGATTTCTGGCTTGTACTTCCTTTCGGCCGAATCCTCCTCAACCTTGCAAGGCTGGGCTCCTCCCGTCACCGAGCCTTCGCCCGCCTGCACCTCGCAGGCATCATTTCCAATTACCGACTGCTTTCTCTCGAGCCCCCCTGGCGCGTCTTGTCCTCTCGCCCTCAGCCCCCCCTCCTCCCTCGCCCCCTCGCCAGAAGCTGGCCCGCCCGCGCTGCCGATCACCGTGCTGATGGATGGGCGGCGGCGCCTGGGGACTCCGGAAGACCCACGCCGCCTCCGGGGCGGCCAAGGTGAGTTCGGAGGCAGGCCGGCCGGCCGGCCACTGGGCAGTCCCTCACGCTACGCCGCCAGGGCACAAGATGCGCTTCGGAGGAGATTTGGGTTGCACACTGGGGTCGCATGCAAAGAAATTGGTTAGGATTCATCCGACGTGCCGTAGTGCCAGGAGAGGACATGCACGTCGGTTCGGATTTGGGTCACTGAGGTCGAATGCAATGGAATTGGTTAGTATCCTTCCACCTACCCATTGTGCGAGAATTCGACATGCACTCGATTCGGATTTGGAGCTGACATGGAAAGGAATTTGTTAGAATTGTCTCGTCATTCTGTAGCGCCAGGACAGGAGATGCACTTCGGTTCTGATTTGGATCTGACATGCAAAGGAATTTGATAGGATCCTTGCGACTTTCCGCAGCGCTAAGACAGTAGATGCACTTCGGCTCGGATTTTGGATGGACACTGGGGTCCTACGCCGTGGAATTGGTTATGATCCTTCCCGCTTCCTTTTGCCCCAGAATACGAGAGACACTTCTGTCGTATTTAACACTGACGTGCAAACGAATTGGTGAGAATCCTCTCGACTTCCCGATGGGCCACGATAGGAGATCCAATTGGGTTCGAATTTGGGACGCACACTGTGGAAGCGTGCAGTGGAATCCCAACTCGTACACTGACACGCTGCAAAGCGTACCATTTGTTCGCTCGTTCTCGCCTCGAGCGAGCCTAGAGCGAGCCTCGAGCGCCGGAAGTTCGAGCGTTCTACGCTCGCGATTGCAGTCGGAGCAATGGCTTTGACAGATCCGTTTCAGTCGGATGCTGGCTTTGCTTCGCCTCTTGAGGGAGAGGGGATAAGTAGCGTGTAATAGCATTGGAAAATGAAGGTATTTTCTACAAAAAGAACAACCTCAAGGCTAATATTCTATTTACGATGACTACATTTTCTACACATAAATTAGAATGTAGTAACTGATGAATAAAGTCACAGAGTCAATCATCATTTCGAGACTATGGAATGGCATTAATTCTTTCGCAATCAATATTTCTTCTTTATCATCTGACAAAAATCATATATTTATTTAATTTCATTTTCTGAATTCGCACAAGAAACACATAAAGTCTATTTCTGTCAATCTTGAAAACACCAGTTTTCTTCCGCTTATTTTTTATTTTTATTATTTTTTACACCTTGTTTGGACAGTGTAACGCCTCGGGCTCTTTTTCTTAGCTTGTAATATTTGAAATTGTGACGCATCTGGAGGAGTCGCAAATATCGAATGTCATGTAGTACTTGGTTTTCTCTGCAAAGCGCCTTGCGCTCGAGGCGTGTCATTCTGGACTGCGATCTGTCGGAATCTGTATTAACTGCTTTGGCGCTTGAGCGAAATCTCGAGCGGATGGCGTTCGAATGAATGAATTAGATATATTTCACACTAGCCATCATCTAGCTGTGCTTTACACAGGAATGTAATGAAACGAATAAGCGTTTCTGACAAGGCATCAAACCGATATTCAAAACGTAAGCGCTTAAAGTTATTTAATTACTGAGGCCGAAAGCAAAACCGCTATTTTTCATTAAATATATTTCTGGAGCCTAAATTTAATGAAACTATTTCGATTTTTAAAACTTATTCGTATCATCGTGTGACTTCTTATGCGTGATTCAAGTTTCAAGAAGTAACTCATGATATAAATTTTATTTACAATTGGTATTCTCCCTGTATTTAAAATTGTATCTGTGGAAGAACAACGGCCGTCGTGAGTTCTAATTTATTAAAATTTGTTCTAAGATAAGTTGTGGATGGATGACATGACAACTGCTGCAACGTTAGGAAAATAAAAGATGGATCGAGCAGCTATCTGAATCAGTTGCAACAAAAAAAATTAAAGAAAAGTTAGGGAAATCATTGTAAAACCAACACCGAAACAGAGACATTTTGATATCATAAACCGAAATCAAAACTGAAAAGTTCCATTAAATGGAACTGTAACCGGAACGTTATTTGAAAATGTTTGTTAACCTGCAAGAAGATCGTTCCGTGTATTTCTGTATAGAAATTTACAACTGAAGTGTCAAACACGTTAATACACATTTCTGTTTTATATTCACCAACACTTTCATACATTATAAAGCATCTTCGCAGAGTCGTAATTTTCATTTTAAAGTATTTATTACTCTGCATGTGCCACGTCTACTCTACTTCTCTGCAAATTTATCCTGTCTTCTTCCGTCTGTTTTTACCATTGCCTGAATATCGTAGTTGTCATCCCCTCGGTGAAGTAGCAGCACATTTTATACTTTGATCACAGTGCTGATTATTTTGCTTCCAATACAAGTTCTTTAAAATATCTTTTGCATGCAGTGATTTCACAAATTTTATTACCCTCATTTTGCTCCGCTTTTTTCAGATTTCCGGTCTATAACCAGAGACATCCTATCGACTTGAAAATTTCCCAAAATTACCAAAATACAAACAAAATACATGCTTGTTCAAGTGTCCCGACAAACGGATATACTCCGTCCCCACATTGTTGTAAGAAAAGAAGGAAGATGTTCTCCTCGGAGTTTGTGCCGGAAACGTCTAAGAAATGGATGGCATATTAGGCAATTCAAGAACTTCTCAAAGCACTACTCAACCATATTTCATTGATATACAATATTTATAACGTTTCTCAAATTTCAGGTTTTATCACTATACATAGTCATATTCTAGAATAGGCAAGAAATATATTTTTTCTGATTCAATCAAAGGGCAAGCTTTACAAGAGTTGGAAAAGAAGGAATCCTACTATTTCCTGTAAAATCATACAATTCATTATCATGCTTGTCTGATGAGATCCAGACAATTCAGAGCATAGGCAAAGACATTATGACTTCCTCTCTCCTAAACAGCTGATCAAAATGATGTTTTTCCTTTCACAATATGGAAAAAAGTATAGTGATCGTGGAGTGAGAATAATAATGGATGGGATTATGATAATATTTGGTTGTATTACCCCGTAGTTTTCTAGAACCCTACAATATATATGATCCTCAACACAAACAGTATTATAATAATACAGACAAGTAAGAATATCTCTGTAAATAAAATTGTTCTCATTGGTCAACTATAAATATATCAAAAAAATAGTAATAAAGATACAAATTTAATAAAGACACATATAAAAGTATGTTGTTATCCAAAGATTCTCTATATATTCCATCTAATTTGGATACATGGGGAGATACGTCAACCATGCCCCATCCATACAGTGAAGACATTCATGTCCCACTCGAAAACGCTGTCTTCAACCTGAGGAATATTTGAACGCTGCTTCAATCACACACACACACACACACACACACACCTCTGAGAATTTGCCGCATTAACATTTTACCAGCATTAACAATTAATGTACCGAACACATAATATTTTTAAAATTGTCTCTTTTTCTTTTATATAATGTCCAAAACAGAGAATGCTGCCTGTGATGCAAGGAACAGAAAATCTGCGCAAATTTCTAGGTTTAAATTCAAACTATTTCCAATAGAAAAAGCAATAGTCGTAAAACTATCTTTAAAACTTTTTGGATGTACTATTTTCTAGTTGATAAACTAATTAAAATCTACAAATGAAATGTAAAGTATAAATTAAATAGTTGTTTCTATAACTGTGTTTAATTGTTTTAAATGTTTCCGTTAATTTTTACTTGTGCTCCTCCACTCCTAAAATCTTTTCTCAAGCGGCATTTGTACACAGTTGCCGGGACAATAGTTGTACGCGGAACGAAATGTGGGTAGTTGGAATTCTGTGTAAGACTGATTAATTTCCCGTGTTCGTGTCGTAAGAGACAATAGTAATCCGCTAAGAAACCCATAATATTTTCCTTTATCATTAACAAATTAATTAAAGAGTTCCTCCTTAAAAATATTATAAACCTTCAAATTGAATGTTTTTGTGAAATTACAATTTTTGACTCCTTCCATCTTGTTTTCCATACATTCTGATACTCTTATAGTACAATTCATAGTTCATAAGTGGACGTGGTTGATATGATTTTTATGTACCAAACTCCATAAACCAAAACGTCCACAAATGTCCACTTACATCTTGGAAGGGTTTCTGGGTGGGTTATCGTTCCTTCATAAAGTATTTCCTCAACAATACTGTAAACTATCAAACCAGCCTAAGACTGACCCCTAAATTAAAAAAAAATTGAAATAAAAATTGGGAATGTCAAGACTGCGGTCACTCAGATTACACTGTTATCTCTGGGTAGTCGTATCCATTTGACCGAGGAAGCCTAGTCACTGGACTCGCGGATTTAACACACTCCTTTAATTTCAATTTTTAGTTTCGTTATATGCGTTTACGATAACCTTCAACTGTGGCCTTTCTTTCCTAACATCATCATCTCCAAAATTTGACTATTTCAATAAAGATTTCAATTGGCGTTTGCGGCACTGGTGAGATTATTTTTAGCAAAATAATTTTATATCCCTGAGAATTCTCAATGCAGAGAATCTAATTTTTTCATTCCTAACTAAATATAGAGAAACACTGAGCTACTTTTTTTAAATAATTTATTAAAACTACATCTAAAGTTTCTGATCAAAAGCACTATTTCCACTCTTGATACGTTGTCAACAGCTGAATTGGGAAGTGAATACCGAATATGCAACATGCATTTTGTTCATGTAATTTGTCTGTAAGTTTGTTAATAAAATTCATGTACGATGGAAAGAGATAAAGGTAATGATAATGTTTGCAATTAGAGAACAGTTTAGAAAAAATAGTTACTGGAAAAAAGAAACTTTCCAAAAATTACGGTTAGAAATAGGATACCTCATTAAAATTTCCCTAAGTTGAGGAAAATTATGTGAAAAAGGTATACATTTCTGTTTACTTTTAGGGATGGCAGAAGAAGTTTGCATTTCCTGAAGAAGAAAAAAATGTTTACAATTGTAGAGTTGTATTCGCAGGAGCGCGCCCTCGCCATCGAGGCCTCACTCTGGTGGCCAGATTTCGAAGATGCTTCGGATTTCATAGAGGCCGTCCAGCAAGGTAGGTGGCAGAAGAGGGAACTATTAAGACTTCATAAACCACGTTTCTCCTCTCGGCGTCTTCATCGTTGAGTGTTTCATTTAGGAAAAAGATGGGAACAGTCATAAACGAATGGTGTGGGAAGTATTAGATTATCCACGTTTTGCCAAAAAAATGTTTTCTACAGGAATGAGAAAGCGAAGATACTTGAAAGACCAATGTAGCGGAACACTGACTCTCAACCACAGAGATTTTCTGACATTTCGAAAAACACACCTTCAACATTCGCACTGATCATTAACGAAATGCCATTTTCTCTGACTAAAGGAGATAACGGTAATTAATATTTTCCCCCACACTCCTAGAATTGGATCCTTCATTGCCTCTTATAGGGTGCTTAATGTTCTCCTCCTTCAAGAAGAATTCAAAACAATGGGAGCTTCTTCTTCCAACACAAAGTTCTTCCCACCCACCCAACACCTCTGCTCCTGAAAACAATATGAGTCGTTCGAAATCTAGATTCTAATTTATTAATTTAAAAAATGTTTTAGCGTCATTTAATCACTGTCGCGAGGATATTGTATAATTGAGTAAAAATAATCTATTGCCTTTCGAATATTCTTAATTATCTTTCGGTCAATAGTTTAGAACTAATAAAAGTCGAACGCAGTGTTTCTGATAGTGTGATCAATTTGCAGATTTTCATAAAAAACGTTTCAGGAAGATATTAGAATTCAGTGTTCTTTGAATATCATATTAATAGAAAACTAGATAAACGCCGCAAATATTAAAAAATGTAATGAAAGAACTCAAAAATATTTGAAAACATAATAATGCATAAGAGATTATAGAAAGCTAATAAAGTACCAAAACTTATGATAAAAAATATACGCGTTAACACTACCCATAATTTAGTTTTTAGAATTTTGGTTCTATTTAAGGTCGACATGGATTTTATTTTGCAACAATCACATTGAGATTAAAATTTTAGTTGGGTTTGTGGAGGAAAATAATGTTTATTATTCTCAAAAACGAAAGAAAATAAACAAAAATGACATTTTTATCAGTGATATTTCTCGCAGACATTTAAGGTAAGTCATAGATCATTTCTTTGAATGAACATTCTTTATTTCACAACTAGGTGTTCTCAAAAAGTTGTTGAAACATGCAAAATGTACCCAAAAAATCCGCATGTTCAAGGAGGATTGAAACCCGTACCTCTTACCTAATACGAGTCTGGATATATCTCGGTAAGCGTCTTGCGGAGTCCATAATATCGAATTTTCATTCTATGTTTTGCAGGGAATTTTGACATTCCTTAGTGTGATAAAGATTCGAAAGTCGAATGGGTGCACTTTTCACCAAATTATTCTAATTCAATTTTTAAGTATAATTTATTTCCCATTTGAAATTGTCCCAGCTTTAATGTTAGTTACCAAGATTTGTATATTTATATTATTTTAATATGTATAGAAAAACAAATTTCAAGGAAAAATAACTTTCCCTAATTTATTTTTACACAAGAATGTAACATACGTATTACTTTTTTTTATAGAGTCCAACTTTTCCCAGAATTCGGAATTAATTTCATAACTCTTTTGGGATATTTCATTGTATCGGAGTATGGTCTAAAGTAATATTGCTAATGATGTTTTTTATATTTAGAACATTTGAAAGAGTAGGGAAAAGGAAAGTTCAAAATATTTGAATATTTCGGATTCGAATTTCAACAAAGTTACGTTTCGACGCAATGCTGATAGTTGCGTGAAAAAAGTTGCCAATGTTGGGTAAATTTCTTTCCGCAACCGACGACCTATAGCTTTCCCGTCCGCCGAGCAACCTGCGCCCTTTGAATCGGCGCTGGGTGAGGTGACGTCGGGCGGCAACCCGTTTGCGGGCGGAAGGCGGCAGCGCGCGCAGGCAGGTGGCCTGGAAGAAGAACAAGAGCAGAGCGGAGCGGAGCCGTGGCCGGAGGCGGGGCCAGCGGCAGTCCGCAAGGAAGCGAGCCAGCGGGCGAGCGGTTCGCGAGAAGGGGACAGACGAAGAAAGCCCGCGCGAAAACCCGGTTCGCGCCGGGCCGGGGCGGCGCGGCGCGACGCGACGCGGCGCGGCCCGGCGCGGCTGGGCGGGGCTGGGCGCGAGGCGGCCGAGCGCGAATCAAGGGGTTCGCCCCAAGACGCCGCCCCGCGCCCGCCGATTCGCGCCCTCGCCCGCGGCCCTCACGAGGGGGCCAGGGCGCGCCCTTTTTTCGCGAGCGGACCGGGTGCGCGGCGCGGGCCCTCGCGGAAGACGAGCCCGCGATTATCATAATGAGGGAGAAGGGCCCTCCTGAAGGACCTGTTGGCCGGAATTTCTCCTCCGTGACAAATGGCGATTGCTTTCTCAGGTGCTCCGGAGCAGGTTTTGGTGACCGAGAATGAATTTTTTTTCTAGACTGCCATGTTCCGTCATTTAAAGGTTTGCTATCAAGTTCAGGTTATTCTTTTTTTTTCTTCGGACCATAGGTGGTTTAATATGTAGGGATGTTTTCATCACAGTTTAAATAAGAATAAACCGGATTTAAACTCTATCTCTTCTGGGGTTTTCAAGAATTTGTACTTCGCAAAATGCATAAACGTTAATTTTGGAAAACAATGAAATTATTTGGATTTGAGAATAAATGCTACATTTGTTTTTTATTATAAACTCTTTTGAGCTTCTTTTTATTATGCCCTGCCTCTTGTGTAGTAATACTTAAGTAGTTTGTTATATTATTTATTTACAGTAATCAAAAGTAAAGTGTGATGTATTAACTCGTTAACAATGTCAATACTTTTATAACAGACGAAGGTTGCAAATAAAGGTCTGGTAAAAACATATAATAATACAAAAAATTAGATATTTTACTCATTCCTTCAAAATGAAAATAATTACTTAGTAAATTGCAATTCAGTCAAATTTCTTCAGATCTTAATGTATGCAATGTCTTTTTTGACCTAGGGCTATTAAACCTTAATGGAGATAACATAAAGAAATGGAAGTATAGTTTTGAATGAACGAGAGTGAACACGGAGTGTGGCTGACTTTCCTCATTCACTCTCCTGATATTTTGTCTGACATTTTAATGGCTTGTCAATTTTTGTGCGAAATTTATTTGTTATTTTTTTACGTCTAGTAAATACGCTGAAGATAGTAACACTGGTTTTGCTGTTTAGTTATATTGTTTTGTTTTTTTAATCCAATATTTTGACGCATCTTATAATTTTGGCTGTTTTTAGGGAACTTTAATTTTCTCTTTTACGCGCATTTCTTTATACCGTAAACCGGTTATTCCTCTTTGCTTCAACAGGGATCATTGTATGGAAAAGACATAAATCACACTTTCGATGTCTAGTTTTGCATCTCTAATATGTGTGTGAAACGATTTGGTTCATCTGAGGTTTCTCAGAGTGATGAGAAATATACTACGAGAGAGTTTCAGATTCGTTTGATGTTTAATTTTTTTTTCACTACGTTCGAATGGAAAATCGAACTTCCGCCTTTGGTGTAGAAAAATTAAGAATCTCTTTTACTCACTTTACGTAAAGTAACATTATATTATAATGTAAGCAATGTTTAGTAATAATTCACCTGGTACCGGAAAAGTGTTAGTTGCGTTTTGGCAACTAGTAATTTCAGATTTATAAGAGTAATTTTATATTTTAGTAAAATTATAAACCTTCAGAATATTTCGATTTATTCGAGCTTAATGGCTTATGCTCACTTATGTAGACGTTCTGCCTTTTATGAGGATAATTATTCTTAACCTAAATGAATTAATGATAAAATGGAAGTGAATACAATTTGTTTACGCACTTGTTACATAAATAACTAATATTTAAATAGACACCATTTGTAGGCCCTAATATTAGATGTTATTAGTTTGCTCAAACCTTAAGTATTTAGTTCTCTCAAGATTTGCTATAGTCCGGATGCAGATTTTGATAACATACTTGCGCAGATTTTGATGACATACTTGCCTCTCAGACTTTGTCAAAGCGTTAGTATTTTTGTAAATTAGAGACGAATTCTAGAAAAATTTTATATCAATATATCATTTTCCCCCTTCTTCATTGTTGAAACATTTTTCATAAAACATTTATAAAATTGGTCTTTTTAAGGTGTCCTTTCCAATTAAACATATTTCAATTTTGTTATTAAATGTCATTATATTTTTCTTGATATTTATGTATAGGTCGATTTTTTGTGAGCTATCACTCGTTTTCATTATTTTAAAGTTGTTCATGTATTTTGAACATGAAATTGCATTGCTTCAAGATTGATGTGGTTCTTAAAAACTGCATATAAAATGTGAGAGTTTAATTTTTTGTAAATATGTACTTGTAGAGATTATAAATATCAATTTAATTTATATTTAATTATTTTCTGTTCGGTGTATCTTGCAACTTGTAAATACATTTTATATGTGCATTGTTAAAATAAAAATACATTCATTCCTTTCAAATGTTTAGGAATTTCAAGAAATTATATCCTTTAATTTTGATTTGAATAATTTTATAGAAAATGTTTAAAAAATACTCTTCCTGCAGAAGGGGGTAATGCATACATATTTTACAATTGAAAGATAAAGGTAATAAAGAGGTTCTATTTTAAATTATTCGTTTTTCCAAACAGAATTAGTCCTCCTATACATTATATTTTTCATCATCAGTCATTACTCATTTTAAACATTTGTTATATGTTAAAATTATTTTGAATAATTTTTACAATACTTCCAATTTGAAAGTATTTCTGTACTTTTTTTAACATTTACTGTTAGAAATCTTAAATAATTTTATACATTATTATACTTGCAATAAGCTGTTTTATTGTTGTCAGTAATGATAAAAGATATGTTTTAAATAACAAAAAATATCTAAACAAACACTTGCAAAAGAAAACCTTATTCGTGTGCTTAACAGTTTATTTTAAAATGTGATTGAGTTTTTCTAGAATGATTACCTTGCAAAGTAGATGAAATATACATTTCTTTTTGTGCCGGTTTTCTTAGGGTTAGGATGTAATTGAAATGAGATGAAAATTAATTATTCCAAGAAATTGAGTTTTAGTTGACTCATTATATAAAAATATATGCATAGTAGTTCACCAGCTCAGTTTATTCTTTCTTCTTTATGCCTGTCTGTTGTAAATGTATTCAGAGACGCAATGTTTGCATAGTGGGGTTTAAAATTATTTTCCAATTCCTTTACTTAACATGAAACCGATTACATTCAGAAATGAAAATAACGTTCGTTTACTGCAATAATATTAATACATTTTATTGTATTCTGATTATTGTTTATTTATCACAGGAAAGAAATATCTAGCAAATTAATGTTTAAATTATTACATTTGTACAATTGTATCACAATTTTATAAATGTTTTTATCTTATAGTCATTAAGAATTTCAGCGATAACACCTCTTGAAAAGAAATTGTGCATACGTGTAGTTACTTTCTTATTAATGGAGACAGGATATAAGATAGTGACAGGTATTGAGGTAAATGAGAAATATAGAGATAGATAAAAAGAATTTTCTATCCATCCTTCGAAAACATTTTACTTACACTGATTTTGCATTTTTCTTCTATTAAACGTTTCTTATGCTATTGGCATTTTTACGCAATTTTTACCAATAAATCACATCAAGTATTTTCGATAATATTTGTAATTCGAGTTTATTTTCTTTCAGATTATAGTAATATTTGTTCGTTTATATAAAGGCAATAACGTATTTATAATATTTTCAGGGATTGATCTTTCATGGATTGACGCTTATTACGTTACTTTTTTGCAGTTGGACAAAGAGATTTTTTTAAATAAAATAATAATTCGTGTGAAGGAAAAAAAGAGTATAAACTTGAACATTGTTAATCAAAAACATTATTGTAATATGATGAAAAATATTGTCCTTATTGATATCTCATGCATCTTTCATTGATTACTCCTCTGGAAGAGTACTTTCAAGTGGGAAGGAAGCGAGAAATAATAACAATCCACTGGCAGGGCTCGTGTGTATGTGGGATTTCTGAATCAACAAACACTGTTGTTCACTGGCGACTCGTAAAGTACGCTGAACAAAATTCGTATCTAAACATCACACCCCAAAATACTTTTGAAGAATCAATATTAGTCAGTATTTTTCTGTGTAGTGTAAACAATGCATCTTATTTGAGGTCCCATAATACCGACATCTGTGTTTTATGAATTGTTTTTTTTAAATATTATTCGATATCTACAATAATTCTTCAGATTAAAATTTTAACTTTATTAAAGGGAAAAATAGAATACATACGTATTTTGAATAATTATACCTAATCGAAAACTGAACCTACCGAACACGCAAATAAATTGATCTAACCCAATATTTGAGAAAATTCATACCTATCAGCATGCATTCGAAATATAGTGCTTTAAACTATGCATTAACTATTCTTCAGTAAAGAATCAGAAAAAGCGTACTTCATTCTGAATGCAATATATCGTGAATTTTAATTTCTTCATCGGTCATTGGACAGTTGTATGCAGATAATTTCGATTTTCGGAAACAAAAGTGATTTAATAACGCACGTAAGTGTATTCCAAGTAACAATATGAAACGGGTAATTTTTTATTGGCATAATTGAGCTACAAGGCAAGAGGAAGTACGTTATGTCGGATGATAACAATAATGATTATTTGCTACACTATGATTTACTATACGGTACAGTATATTAACATTACGCCAGTTCCAGGTTCTTGTTGAATTATATTATTTAATCATTCTTTAAACAAGTTCAAAATTAATTCTTCGGTTCCAATTTATTCTGTGTAAATATATAATGCAATGGTTTACCGCACCAAAACCGTGTTGAAGTTCGTAAATAAAACAGAACTTTATTTTATTTTAATTTTCGCTATTTATATATGTTAATGTTTCCTCAGTGAATTTATTCTTTCTAAAACAATGTTGTTTCATTCAAAACCTTTACTTTTTGCATTGTATGTCTTAGAAATAGTTGAATACCTTTGAAATTAATTAATAAAGGAATGTGAATGCGAAGGTTCTTCTAATAGTATTTCAAAGACGGATAATTAATTTACCAATGTTTGTAAAAAAACGTTTTGGAAATATTTTTTTTAATTCATGGAGGTGTATAATTAGCCTCAGTTTCAAAAATGTTTAAATTATGTTGAAGAAAATATTATAAACTAATAAGTGTTCGTTTTCTTTGCATTGTATTTGTACTTGTGTGACATTACAAATATTTTATATTCTTGTGCATGATTGTTCTATTGAACCAGTCCTATCTGGATTTGCTACCAATATTAAAATATAATGTGCTTATAATATTTAAAACAATAGTTTTAATATTTATAGATGTATGTGATTAAAATCGTAAAACATGATGCACATTTATTGGAATTCAGATTTCAGTTTTGCTTCTTTCTTATGAAACTTGAGCAGGTATACGTTTTAAAATTATACCAACATAAACTTCAGTTATGGGCACATTGTGAGTCATCAAATGTTCGACAGTAGAAGAATAGTAAACCTATTTTCGCATGTGTATTGACACTTAGACCTGAGTATTGTTCACACTATAATGTCATATAAATCTTATATCAACCCTTTTGAAAGGCAACAACGCCGAGCGAGACGAAATAAAAAAATTCGCATGCCTAATATTGTTGCCGTGTACTATTTGTTGAAAATATTTATTCTGTGTTATATGAGTAGTCTATAACTTTCTGAATGTCGCCCAAACAGTATGTACGAAATAATGGACTAAAATACACTTCTTTCCTGTAATTGGTGTTATTTATTTGCTATTCGTATTTTCATAATCTACTAATTACTGAAAGGGGTATTTATTGTTCTTGTACGAAACGTGAAATTTTGTGTGTGAAAATATAAACTAAATACATAAAATGTGTTTACAATAAAAAATCATTTGATGTCCATTACGACATCCTCAGTGGCTGAAACCACAATGCTGAAACCGGAACGATCTATTTCATTTTTACAAATAACTCCAAACAATATAGACTGATAATAGTAATACACACTTTAGAACTAAATAATAAAAAATTACGGCAGCAAGTTGTCATTTATGTTGACCGTTGTGTGATTAGTGTTGATAACTTATAATTAGAACTGATTTCGTAGTCGTTATAGTAATCATGATTACTTAAGTTAAGATTTATCGTGTTATTATCGTCATTTAGAATTAAGTATTTGCAAATGATAAATTGACACGACGTATGAAAATAAACTAAATGAAATTACTCTTTGTGTGAGATTAAATTCTCAATTAAAACTTATATCATTTAATATTATTTTACTTTTTTTCCATTGTCATTTTTTACTATTTTTCTGGAATTCTAATGGAAATTATCCTCTGCCTGTTTAACCCTTTCCGTAGGAAAAGAACATGGTTCAAAATGGAGGCTTTTCTTAGCTGTCTTCAACATGCTATAAAACAGTAGAACTATGAAATATATACATTGAGGAGATACTCTCCGAATGATGTATCACATGTGCTCAACATTAGAAATGGAGGAGGATGGAAACTGTCAAGGAGACACCTGTAGGTTGAAGTGGAAATATTATTTAGACCATTAGGAGGCTTTAAGGTAGTATGATGTAGGTAGCATGATGTGCAACAGAAGAATGCACAAATAGAGAAAGGCAATTTAAAAATAATTTCAAAAGTCTAATATTATTTTTGGAACTACAACCCTTTCTGATAGACCTAAAGTGAGATTTTTTTAATTTTGAATAATTTATGATTCTGAAATTGACATAATATATTGAGCATTTAGTTAAAAAAATCTCGTGCTTTGAAATTCAATACATTAGAAAATAATTTTTGAACTTTAAAATTAAAAACACTGTTTCTAGTAAAACGCAAATAAAGTTTTCGCTTGTAACATTTGTTCCAAAAATCGTTTTTGTACGATGAAGTATAAAAGAATCGAGATGTTTCCCAATTTAGTTTCTTAAGGAGACTCATAGGTAGCGCACGAAGTCGAGCTGAAGAAGGGCATTTTTTCCCAGCCCAGGCACTTTCTTTAGCTCTAATTTAATTCCTTTACTAGTTTTCTGC
Source organism: Teleogryllus occipitalis (assembly GCA_011170035.1). Lineage (NCBI taxonomy): Eukaryota > Metazoa > Arthropoda > Insecta > Orthoptera > Gryllidae > Teleogryllus > Teleogryllus occipitalis. The sequence continues at coordinate 291,440 of BLKR01014762.1, forward strand.
TTCTTTCCGTGCAATGGATCATATTTCCTTTTTGAAAAAATATATTTCCAACTTTATCGTGACCATCTTAATTAAATTAATAAAATAAACGTTACCTTCGTCAATTGTCGGGATTTCTCGAGAAGGACGAAGTTCTTCAGTTGTAGCTCTAGGTATGATCCAAGTTATATTGTTGTCGTTGGATCCATTTAATTTTATCAGTATAACAAGCAGTGCGAAATAACACATGAGGTACACGTATGTTAAAGTTTCAGAGTATTACTTTTCTTAATGATCCTTTTTATGCAAATGTGTGATAGTTTGTGCAATTTCATTTAAGTTCATTCTCCATTGTGAAATGGACAGTAATAAAAACAATGTATTTAACATTTTTCATGTAAAATGCAGTTGTTGAAACTAACTTTGGTTGTAATTTCTTACTTGTGATGTTTTTTGTTGTTATAGGTTTACGTTTATTAGAAAGAATAACTCAAAAGAATCAAAATACTTATTTCAAATAGTATGTAAATTGTATTTAGTGGTCTTATGAGTACTGAGTAATGCAATAATACTCATGAAAAGCCATGTATTGAACACCATCATACATCAAAAAATTAAATCATATGGTATCAATTTATTGATGTGTTGGATTTCTTAACACAATATCTAAGTGAAAGCCAGGTTATTCTCAAGAAGGGTTTCATTCTTCTTTTTTGAAATCACGTGCCAAATTATCTTCAATTTATCTCTTAAAAATCACAAAATATTAAATTTCTATTGAAATGCTGTATTTATAATTACAGAAGAATCGAACGTATTTATGCTAAACAATTAAGGCAGAACATTCTTTATATACTTTTTCATATAACACGTCCTAACTCCTGGATTGTCTACCAGAGGCATGCTGATGATTAGTTAAAAGTAACAAATCGTATTCGTGTCAGATTTATATAATAATCCATCGTGGGTTTCTGAATGCAAATTTTTAATGCATACACCTATTTTGAAATTTTTAATAAATTTATGTAAACTTTCTATTCTGATTAAAGTAATGAAGATATAACTTAATTTCCAATTAACATTTCATTTTAATAAAACTTCGTCTATCTTTCTAGAAATGGTACATACTATATTCATGTCTGTTTTGAAGTAAAACATTGCTCTGTTGAGTTCATTGCAGTTAATGCAAATTCTCTACTGGGTATTATGTTTTTTCTATTTGTGTGTGAAGAATTTTGTGATCTCCTTGCGCAGTTTGGTTGGTCAGTTCTGCAGTGCTATACCAAAATTATACTTAGTTTTCTTCACTGAATCGGGATTTACTTGTCTGTCAGATGTGTGAATTTGAAATCATCTTTTAAAAGCTCTATAAAAAAATAATGCATATTTTTTGAAAATATTGTTTTACTTTCGGGCAGTGTAACAATGTACTTGATTTACGCTGCAATGCAACATGAAGTAGTGATAGCTGTAAAACATACACAGAAGAACATGGCTATGCGATAACAATATTCTCCTTTCAATTTGACACTGCACTTCGATTCACTAATTTTAATTAATGATCACTTTTTCAGTTTGAGTATCTTATCTTAAGTGAAGACCAACACAGTAAGGGACCCACTGTGGTCTCGAAAGATTAAAGACATGCATCTATGGCCCTCAAGTGATTCGAATTCACGAGTTTTCTTACCAAAACGCTTAAACTATCATAATCACTTCATGCCAAACATCTCATCATGTCAAAAACTTCAAACCAAAGCTCATTGACGGGATTTATGGAAAAATGTTTATACTATTTTAGAACTAAAAACACAACAAAAATGTGTGTGTCTTATTCTGCATCTCAGAATATCAATACCATAACAGAAGAAGAAAAATATGTCGGGGGTTGATGTACCTTGGTTGCTAATAGATATTCACTAGTATATTAAAAAGACGTGAATGATAATGGAAGTTAACCTTACTATTTGAATTGTAATCACTACTTTCATATTTTCAATATTTATTTAAACGCGAGTATTTTTGAGTGGCCTATAAATATGTAAAGAGAAGGAAAATTATTTTGCCATCTTTTTAAAATATTCTAATCATTCCGTAAAGTTTGAATTACACTGAAGGCGAGGAAACAACTTACACGCCCATTCTACGATGGACTCACTTGTGGATTTCTTGAATCAGTCCTAACATCATTCTTCCTCCACCACGCTCAAGAGTTCCTTAAGTGTGTCAACGTGAATGAAATTTTATCTCAGCGAGGGGGAGAAGGAAAGTGGTGTGTGTTTGGGGAATTTGTAGACTCACCTTTTTTTAGTATGACAACAGGGAACTTCCTCGAAACAATAATCCCCACAATGGATTCAATTGGACCATAATACATGACATACGGCACATAAAGACGGCCCGAGGGGAGTTTCTTTCCCCCACGTGAAGTTTACTTCCATTTAATCTTAAGTCCGCTCGCTCCTCTGTGAGGGGAGAGCGGAGAAAACGTGTGTGTATTCGCAGCCACTCGAGGCGAGTTGCGGCCCTTACCATTGAGACGCGGTGTCCCCGTCGACGCCGCCGCCGCCGCCGCCGCCCCCGCGTTCTCCTCCGCTTCCGCATCTTCTTTCACCACCTTCGCCTTCTTCGCCTCCCGCGCCGCGCCGTCGCCTTGCAGACCTTCCTCCCAGAGGCATCTTCTCGTGGTCGCCGTCTTCGCCTCCCCTGCTCTTCCGTCTCCGCCACCGCCGCCACTCTCTCGCTTTTCGCCTGCCCCGCCCACATCCGCCCCCGCCTTCCCCGAGGCGGCGTGGCGCGGCGGCTGTCTTCTCACACACGCGCGCCCCCCGTTTAGAAAGCAGCCGCACACCGCATTCAGCGCCAACACGCCGGCACCGCCCCCGCCTCCACCCCCGCGCGTGTTCGGGTCGCGACCTCGCGGATCTTACGCCGCCCTTCTTGTAGCGGAGCCCTTTAAGAGGTCCTCCGCCCCCGCTCCCTCCCCCGCCCCCGTCCCCGGCCCCGCACTACACCCTGCCCCGGTGCCACGCCCCCCTGCCCGCTGGCGCGTTGCGGTTCCGCGTGCAGCGGTGCAACGCGATTTACGGGCGGGTGCAGCGGGCGACGCGAAGACGACGCTTCAGCGCGCGCGCCCATTTGCACTGCTCTTCTCCGAATAATTATGAAGAAATTGCGCACTTTCCTTGGGTGACGCTGCGAAAAGGTTGCGCGGGGCAACGCGAAAAATCTGCTTTTGAGAACTAAAATGTCTTACACCGGCCACCTCAATTGGGTAAAGCCGGGGATTCCCAACCTCTTTCTTTCATCGGTACCTTTTAAAAGAATTGATTCATGGACCGATTATCATTTTTCTTTATAATATGCAGCGTACATAATCTTATCACAAAGAATTTTCCATAAATGACTTAACCGTAACTTCATACTAGAATTTTGTGAATATCTCGACTTTCAATAATCAGAGAAGATTCCGCTTTTAAGTGGCTGAATTTCTAATCGTCAGAGTTGTGCAAAGGTTTCAGCGATTTTTAAAACCCGTAACCCGTCATCCCCGCATATTGCGGAAAGTATTTTCTTACGCGTTAGACTATCGCTGTGAAAACACACTTGCAATTTCATAAGTTTTTTAAACATTCTAAGGATAGACCAAGGCAACAAAAGAAGAGATGCGAATTTGTAATTTATTACATGAGTTGTTGCTTTATATCAAAAATCATTTAATTATCAAATTCATTAATAGATATTTTTGTAATCAACGGGATCTTGATCATGATTATAGCGATATATAGCCGGTTCATATCGATTATTGATCCCTACTCGACTCCTTATTCTTCATTGAACCCCTACTAAATTTCATTCACCGCCGGGGATTAATACTGACCCCGTTGAAAACCCCTGGTATAAAATAAACTTCTCATTCGTTTACTGTTTGAAATAATATTCCCAGGTAACTACATGCTCCTGACTGTGAATACGATATTTTTGGTTAAAGATTTTGAATACCACGTGCGTTTCCCCACAAGATGTTTCTTCTTGGGAGGATCTTGGTTGCTTGGAAGGATCTTGCTGATGAGTGATGCACCACACAAATCACTTCACTTCCTAATTTCACATTCTTTCTTTGCACAAACGCTGTGAAACTCAGATTATAGATGACACTAGATTTTCTGACACTCTATTTCCTCCTCTGCGCATTAGGAAGTTGGATGTCGGTGCTGTCATCATGCTAAGACAGCCCTCTAACAAGCCATGCCCATGCACACTTAGCTTCGTGACAACCTAATACGCAAAGAACATGCTCATGCACTCTGACACTCACGCACTCACATCTTGAGACAGAAGCATTCACACGCCACTGGGAGGCTTCTTCGTCGCACTGGCAACGCGCCGAGAAGGACACTTGGCATGCACATGCACACACGATTTTATTAGATTTTATTTTTGATTTCATTTTCCGCCGACTAAGCTTCTTCTTGAGGCACTCCACAAGGCTCTCGGCGCGCGCCGTTCGGCATGCACACTCGCGGCGGCGCCTCGGGGCTGAACCCTGGGCGGGGGGCGGGGCCCGGGGCCCGGGGCACGGGCGCGCGACCCCCGCGGGGCACGAGCGCCCCGCGGGCGACCCTGGGCACGACTAGCGCGCCCGGGGGCACGGCCCCCCGGCCCCCGCCGCCGCCGCCGCCGCCGCCCAAGACGCTGTCGCCTTCGCCGACCGCCAGGCGGCGCCGTCGGGCTCCGCTGGTGCACACGTGCTCCTCTGGAGCCACGTGCTCCCGCGAAACGTCACATTCCTTTAAGAAGCACGTACGTCTAACATTGTATTGTTGCACAAAAGAAAAAAACGAATTGTTACTGAAACTATTAACAGGAAGTTAGACTGAAAGCGCCAGACTTGGCGGTGCTGTGGTAATGCATAAGTAGTTGTTAGGTGTTGATTGACTTAAATTCGGATTCATCAGATTTTTCTCTTAAGATTGGTTGTGTAATATCAAATCGAAGAAAATGGAACTTACGTGTTTTCTAAAAAATGGTGACAAGGAGCAAACTCAACCCGTTCTTAGGGCTACCATATAAGGGGGTTCCCAAATCGTTTTTATAACTAAGTCTATAGAGTAAAAAAACTGCCAATATTTTTATGTAATACAAAATTTCTTCGGAGGTTGCGATTATTCGGTTCCGTAATGCTAGTGGAGAAAGAAATGGCAAAGTGATTGCCTAGCATTTGGTTTGATGATAGATGTTATTCCACAACAGAGATACGTTGACGTGCTTTTGACAGACAAGTTTTGCCAACCACAGATGTTGCAGAATTGTAATCATCCGATTCTATTTACATCCATGGGTTTTACTTAATATCATTGGTGTGGGTGACGTAGCTCAAAATATTCAATATTTTGTAGAAATCATGTGGATTCCACACTTCTGAACCGGAGACATATCCAATGTGACAACTTTGAAGTAATCTTTCATCCCATGTATCGCACTTGCCAATGATTTGTTTCAAGTTGGTGTCAATATATCAATTTTTATTGACTTTGTAAGGAATGTCGCAGAGTTTCTCTTATACCTTTCCTGCATCAAGATTTTTAAATAATTTTGCCAGGCTTGTGATTTCTTGTCAGGCAATAATGTTTTGCAAACTCTGTCACCCTATACCACTATGTGCTGTTTGTTTTCACTTGGCTCTGTGTGTTACATTGTGTAAGATAAGCAGTCGGAGAACACGTTAATAGTGAAATATTAAAATTATATTTCTTTAATCTCATTAGAAATAATTTTAATACCTTTATCTTATTTATCGCTATATATTTATTTATATCAAGGCTATTTTCACAAATGTCTCAGGACGTGGCACTTTAAAAAATCTTTTCAAACAGAAGGACTTTCCTGAAAATTTCTTGGCAATGTTCCGTGAGAACTTCATCCATCGCCTTGGGTCTTTAGGAAATCTCTCAACGTTTTAGTCTGAAGTGAGGCTTAATCTTTTGTTTGATATTCTGGAGAGAAGCGAAGGGTTTTCATTGACTACCATCGCTCTCCGTTGCATAAACTCAAGCTCATTTTTAAAAGATGGTCAATTTTTCTTTTTCTTCAGAGAAATTTCTTTGAGGGAGTGTTGTGATCTCAAACATTTGTATTATCATAAACTTTTACAACACTGGAGTTTTGTACTTTTGAATTCAGAACATTAAGACTGTTGCGGTAATTTTCTTTCACATTTAAACAATCACAATGAATTGAACACTACGAAAACTGAAGAGCCGTATCATGTAACGTGTAGTCTTTTTTCAGAATTCATAGAAAGATTTTCCAATAATTCTAATTGTGTAGGATGTGCTGAAAATATTATATACTCCTTATTGTTGTTGCAAGAAAATAGAAGAGTAATGAAGATATAAAATCTGTTTCACGAAATTCAATTGTAGTTGTTATCAACAACATTGCAATTTCAATATATTGCACATAATCAAACTAAAATGGCCTTGAAATTAGTTTTACCGTTGGATATCAAAGTTAGATAATGTTGACTTGAGAACTGTTTACAAAAAAATGATAAAATTTGTAATTTTCTTTTATTTGCTAAAATATCTTTAAATGCATTTGATTATAAATTTTGTAATTTAAAAAATTATTATTATTATTATTATTATTATTATTATTATTATTATTATTATTATAAAATTTAACTTATGATTTTGTTACGGTTATTAAAAGAAACAGAGATTTCCGTAGTTCTTAAAACATACGAATAAGCTTAGAGCAATATTGCAGCGAAGAGGCGCTATTAATACGTAGGCTGATTGTGTGACTAATGAAACCTGGCGTCGCGGCGTGGCACGCTCCCGCCATACGTGGAGGTGCGACCGCAGCGTTCATTGTGCCTTGAATGAATGGAGACGCTCCTCCGCATGGGAAGGAGCAAGAGCGTGAGAGCAAGAGGAAGACGGAGCGAAGGCGAGGGAGAGAGTGCAAGAGAGAGAGAGAGAGAGAGGGAGGGAGGCGGGGCGCCGCGTCTTGTGACGCCCCTTCATTCTCAGCGTCTCCTTCTCGGCGGTTCCTCGCGCCGGCGCCAGCGGGGGGGGGGGTTAAAGGAGGGGGCGGGGCTGGGTGTGGGCGGGGGCGGAGGAGGAGAGGAGGGGCTTTGTTTGGGTGCGTGGTATATCTTACGACGCGGTCGCTACTCGGTCGGGCGCCGCCGTGGCGAGCGGACGCGCGGTCGGGTGGTCGGGCGGTCGGGCGGGGCGGCTGGGCTCCGTCGTCTACTGCGCCGAGAGGGTCGATGACTGTCGATGACGGTGGCGCTCCGATTGCAATTGCGGCGATAACAATAGTTGAGGGAGCGCTCGTTAGCCGAACGGCGCGATCTCGTGAACGGGGCCTATAAAACACGGCTCGCGGCAGCGGATGGACGGCCGCGTGTCTAGGGCCGGGCCCGCGCCCGTGCCCGCGCCGGCCACCGCCGCCGATGATAATTGCGTTGTTGATGCTCATGATAATGGCGGCGATGACGATGACTGACATTGATAACGTTAATAATTAGGCGGGCGGCCGCCGTGCGGGCGGCCACCGCCGTGTTTACACGCGCCCGCCGGCGGGGCGTGGCGGGGAGCGGCGCGGTGCGGCGCGGGGGCGTGGCGGGGTGCGGGGCCGGGACGCGGGCATGATGGTGGCCGAGGGCGGGCCGGCGGCGCGGTGCGGGGCGCGGGCACGGAGGCATGCATGTGCTTAGCTGTTGCCATAGCAACCCCTAATTATTCCGGGGCACGGCTTACAGGCTCCGCCCCCCGTTTTCGGCGCGCGCGCGCCGCGGAGAGGGGGTGCGCTGTTTTCATGGAGCGCCACGAGGGGTGGTGGCGGCGGCGGGGACGGCGCGACAATTGCTCCCGGCGCCCGGCGCGCGCGTAGTGGCAGCGACCGAAACTATCAATATCAAAGCCATATCGTAATGTATAATGCATTATTGTGCTGACGCGGGCGCGGGCGCCTGTCCGCTCTTCTTGCCGGGCGCAGCGGACAAGGCGTGGCGTGGCACGGCGTGGCGCGTTGCCGCGGCTACACGAGGCGGGACAGAGAGAGAGAGAGAGAGAGAGAGAGAGAGAGAGAGAGAGAGAGAGACGCGCACGCAGCGCTCTTCCCAGGCAAAACAGAGACGGAAAGAGGAAGCCACCCCCCAGAGAAAGGGGAAGGACGAGGGGGAGGGGGACGAAAAAGGTAAAAACGAAATAAAAACCTGTCCGTCAAAAAATTCTTTTAGCCCGGCCCCCTAATCCATGACGTCATCCCGGTGGGAGGGCTATATAATAAGAGAATATTTTTTTCGCGAAAAAGAAAAAAGAAGAAAAAAGAGAGGGGAATTAGTGCGTGGCGGCGCACGCCCCCACCGCGCGGCGTCTTGGCCGCGGCTGCGTCTCCGCGCGCAGACCCTCTGCGCATGCGCGGCCGCGCAGCGCGCGCAGTTTGGGAAATGATACGGTGACTGACTGATAAATAAAATGACAACGCGCGCACACGGGTGGGAAGGGGGCGGGGGCGGCGGCCCAAAAGGGGGGGGGAGCGCCACGGAGACTTCTCCATGCCGCGTGCAACAGGAGCTGATACATATATGTATTATTATATATATTTCACTTTGTCGGCGTTATATTACGTTTAAGATCAAATTGGAACGGACAGCGGTTCCGTGGGGGTACACGTGATGCCTTTTACGGCGTCGCAGGCGAAGGCGAGTGTCTCGCGGACATTGTCTCCTCCGGCTCCAAGAAGAATCAACAAACGATAATTTTAATGGGAATTTTAATGAAGAATGTATTTTTCGATTTAATGTTTCAAACCTCTTGCTATGCAGAATGGTCTGTTGCGTGAGTTTAATTGAAAACGTCATTCATATTAGTCAATCGTGTGTGTAAAAGTTCTTTTACGATGAAAGTTTCGCTCTTTGAATGCGATGGTAGGTACTTCCTTTGAGGTAGATACTGTGTTGGCAGGTTGGGTTGAAGACCGTTCGATATCAAAAGATTGAAACGGGAGTTACCTCTGGATTTGGTATTGATGGAGTACAAAATTTGTTTTTGTGTGGATCCTGCACACGTAAAGCTATTTACTACGTTGTACAATCAAAGATACTTCGCTTCTTTGTTCGTATTTCTATCGGTGGGATTTAAAAGTCATTGTTAAAATAGTGGGCTTGATCAATCTCCATTCAGAAAGTTGAGATTCATCGTAAAACGTTGTGAGTGGACGTTTGTGACTTTGTAATTTTTATCTACACAACAGTGTTCGTTCTCACTAATATTGGATGGTATTTTCTTTTGATACTGTGAAAATGTTGATCAATGTATTAATTAGCTATATTCCCTTTTGCTCTATCCCCTTAATACCGATGTCATGAAAATGCCACTTGCATGATACCAGAAATGTTTAAGTACCTGACCTTCATTCTGGCCACCAACACTGTAAAGAAGGCAAATTTCATTAAAAATTGAATATACTCTACAATTTTGTAATTAACTTTTATTATATGTTAGGTTCATGGGTTTTTATGAAAATTTATACGTAACTTTTTAATGACTTTCCTCGCAGTGCCTCTCAGACTAGATAATTTGCAAGATATTTTACCAAACATCATTTAAAACTTCGTATTAATTGTAAATCATTATTATTAAAACGAATGGTAATACATTTGACATTCAGTTCGCATTGTTGCTACGACTATATTTACGACCAAATATTAATTTATTGGGTATTGTGGGACCAACTCGTGTAAATCTATTCAGGTAAATTTCTTCTTGGTTCGGGCCAGTCGTTAATATTTCTCAGGAGAATGTTTGAAAAAATTTTAAGAGTACATACTATTTTGCAAATGACAATGATACGTCTTTTTTAACATTTTGAACTTTTTTAGTAAATATAAATTATTAGACTTTCCCTAAGAGCTCAGAGAGCTGATAAATGAATAACAAGACGAAGGAAGTGTTTTTAGTCGCAAGCCTTTGTCTCTTCATAAAACGTAAATGCCAAAGAATATGAGGTACCACGAATAAATGAGTTAACTCTATGACATTTTTTTAATATCGCAACCTTAGTATCTATTTCATTAAATATTTACTTTAAATACTGTGATGTATTTTGCAATTTTTTTCAGAATAAAATAACAAAGTTCCTTTAAAATCCGGAAAATTCGGTGAATTTTGTCTCAAGAAAAGAGAACCCATTCTCTCTGGGAAGCGTCTTCCAAGATTCTTGAGTTTTCTTTTTTAGTGATTTTTAATATTTATATTGGGATAGGTAGGAAAAACATTGGGATAGGTATGAATACAGCCATACATACTTTTACAAAAGTAACTCAAATTTTTATTTTTACAATAATTATATTCTTCCATGTATGTACTGCTAGGTTTGCACATTCTAATTGAATGTATATTTTTTAACTTGACTCAGTAATTTCAATCGCGTAGGTATATATTTTAGAGATCCTTCACTGTATCACTACAGAAGGTATGTGGGTATTCGCTGGTTCAGACGCTGATACCCTCATCTCCTATCTTCTCTATCTTTCTTTCTTTCTTACCAAAGTACTTTTACTGGCTCACTTCTCTCCTCTCAACTTTTTCCAGTCTTTTCTATACCCTCTCCTCTCCAACGACAATTTATAGTTGATTGTTCCTAATGTCAAACCACAGCTGCAGAGCGTGAAGTCTCGTTTACATCACCGAACATTGCATGACAATTGAGATTTTTAATTGTGTAACTACTAATTAACGCCTACATAATGTCGGGTGTTAAAAAATACATCAAGCCGTTCCATTCGACGAAATGAAAAAAATATTCTTGAGCCATTTTGCTGAGTAATGCTTATTTACTGCACAAAACTTCGTCGACAAATTATGTTGTTCCAAAACTGTCAGAAGCTTTTGCTTATGATTAGTCAAATCAAGCTTTCTGCCATTTACTACAAAGAAAATCTACTTTGGTCTACGAAATACTGAAAATTGTAAGTTGATGGAAGTTGGGAGCAAAACGTTAGCAAAACGTAGCACTGTATTGAAACAGAGAGCAATACATTTCTCTTAATAGAGTTCTGGACTCCTGATACCAAAGTTCAAGAGCTGTAGAGCGTCTTTCAGGCCACGTAGCTAATTTCCTCGGTCTGAAGCATGGTGTGAAACAGTTCTCGGAAGAGCAGTTTTTGCAAAGCTGTTGGGAAGAGATAAAGGCTCTGACGAAATTGGACAATGAAGCAAAACATTTTCTTTGGGTATTCATGCTCTGTGATTGAAACTACAAAGGAATTAGTTTTTAACAAAATTAAAAAGGAATAAGAAGGGAAGATTATTTTGATTTTTACTTTCTCGTGTATGTGGGTACAGAAAAGTAGGTAATTCTGCAAATACTCGATGTTTCGAGAGAAATGTGCGTTTGGGGTCTCTATTGTACCAACGAAATGTTGGTATCTATTTAGTATCTGTCCATCAGTCAGTTGTCCGTCCTGGTCGGTCTGGTTATCTCATTCGGTCTGTACGTCTTGTACGGTCTGCCCGTCTGCCTGCCTGCCTGTCTGCCTGTCGTCGTTTGTCCGTCTTCTCGACTGCTCGTTTGTCTGTCCGACTTTCTGTCTGTGTTTTCATCTGTCCCTCTGTTGCCTATCTGTCCTTCCTTCCATCCATCTAACCAGTCGACTGTCTGTCCATCCTTCTGACTGACTGTCCTCTGTCCGTCGGTCCGTCCGTCCGTTCGTTCGTTCGTCTGTTTGTTCGTTCATTCTTCAGTCTGTCCGACCGTCTGTCCGTCCCTCTGTAAAGAACACTAGCCTAAACCATACAAAAGATTTTCGCTGGAATTGGTATTCGCCAATCCACCTTACTGATGTGGCGGTCTTTCATATTTGGAACACATCGAATGGCCATGATGTGACCGGTAACATTTGTCAGTAGCAATGAAAGATTCCCCCAATGAACCTTCCCCATAAGTCCCTCGAGGTGTGAGGTTAATGCCTCCGACCATTCTGGCAGTACCTGGGATAACTTATTTCACGGTCGGAGAAGGCTGTGACTTACCTCCTGTAGAAGGAGCAGGAGGAAGAAATGGAAAGCGGGGATCAGAAACAAGAGTGGGAGGAAGTAGAGACTGCCTTCTGGTAAGAAGGGGCTGCATCTTTGGAGACAGAGAATAGTGAACGTTAAATGTTATCAAACAAGAAGGCAATCCGAAACGAAAGATCTGCTTCCATTGACAAATAATTATACACTAAAAGTTATGGAAAACATATTGCATTTAATATGAATAGAGATCGTCAGCTGGCTGTAAATGTGTTTTAACGTTTCATTGACTCATGTATTTTTGTCAGTTCGTAAAGAGGTTTTCTGCTAGTATTAACAACTCACATTTCGATTTTTTGTCGAAATTGTTTGAATGACGGGCTCCAGCTTTATTTTGGTAAAACTCGTTATCGTGTTAATTAGCAACTTTTGAAAAGATCGAAAAAATGCATTATTGAAGCCAATAGCATTGTATGGGTTGGTGCATGGATAAAGAGGAACATTTTTGACATATTCTTCTCGTTGAGGTGATTAGAGGGGAGAAGGCTGTGGAGGCGACTAGAAATATTTTCACCGTATAGGAGCATGGCAAGAATATCATTTTCTCGTTTCAGGGAGGATCGTTTTGACATGAATAATTCTCCACGTTAAGTAGATATTCGGGCTTTGATGAAGTCTGTTTAAGCACCTTAAAACACATTGATCCACATCACTTTACCCGAGAAATGTCAAATGTTGTGACCATTCAACCGCCGTGTGACATTTGCATTCAGTGGGAAAGGTTCAAAACACAGTTGCATGAATTGCGCATGCTCTATGCCAAATCCAGGATGGTCAACGAATGCAGATACTATGTGCGTCTTTGCATGTTCACAATCGATTGCCTCGAGAACAACATCGACCATTTCAAATTAAATATCGTTACTGGTGACGAGAAATGGTGTCCCTGTGTTCATTCAACAAAAATGTAGTTGGACCCTAAAAACTATTTACCTAACAATGGTAAAAGCGCATTCACAAAAGATTTCGTTAAGTTCCTGATGGGACAAAGAGGGTGTGGTATTCTACAAATTGCTTCCTCGAGGTGTTACCATCACTGCCGGCATTTATTGCCAACAACTGAGACGTCTTACAATCGCAATCCAAAGGAAATCGACCAAGAGGAAGGCTATGTGAAGTGATGCTACTGCATAACACTGCCGCTCTAACCGAACAAAAGAAATTATCCAGAAGTTGGGTTGGGAAGTCATTTCACACACAGCTTATTCACGTGATCTTTCGCCCTCCGATTTTACGCTCTCTATCGAACAACCTTCAAGGAACTTCCTTTCCGGATGAAAATGCACATCGAACATGGCTTGACGACTGCTTTTACTCCAAGCCAGAAGATTTCTACAAGCGAGGAATCAAAAACCGCCCCTGAGTTCGCAGACTGTTGTATAAAAAGGAGAATATATTACTAATGACGAATGTCTATCTTATATGTATTCCCTAAGTATAATAAATTATTAAGAAAAGGACCAACCTACATAACACAAAATTGTGAAATCGTTTTGTAAAATATATGGGTTGCTGTACGATAAAAATATATAATAAAATTTGTTAATAATTAACTAAGTATTTTCTTAATCTTCAATTACATAATTTACTTAATATTATAATTAATTAAATTTGCGATATAATCAATGTTTTAGAAGTGTTTCTTCTACTTAAAAAATGGATGTAAATGCATTCGTACCATCACATTGTGTGCCCTTGGGGAGAAAATGTTTTCACATATTTACTGCGACAAACTATTTTATTTATTCTAATTTACGTAAATTTAATAAATATACGTGATATGTTATATTTCACTGTTCTTTCCATTCATTTAAAATTTTTGGATAAAATATTCTTAGAGGAAAATAATTTGTAAAACGTACTGGACATCCATTTTAATATTATTTTTTATTTATGTAATATTTTTACACCTGCAAAATTTTGTGTTTAATTTAATAATTTATTTTTAAAATTGCGATTTTTTAATGCACGTTCAGTATTTTAATAATATTTTATTTACGTTAATAATGGAAATACTCTAATAACAAAAATTGTTAAAAAATGTGTTCGCGTATTTACTAATACAATTATCTCTGTCATATCAAGCTATATTATTTTTTAATTGTTTATGTCTCTGTTTATATTATTATGTTCAGTTTTTGGTCGTTTTATTTTTGAACAGACCGTGAACAGAAAATTTGGAGATGAATTTATTTCATTTCCATAATAAAAAAAAATGTGAAATAAATTCTTCAGTAATTCTGTTCAAGGTCTGTTAAATAAAAGGACCAAAATTGAATAAAATGTATTATTTTTGTTTTTATTTAATTCATTCTACTTTTTCTTTTACTGTATTATCACAATTTTTAATGTATAATTTTTTTCTTGATTTTCTGATGTTTTTCGTCTTCTTCACCATCTTCGTCGTCATCATCATCATCATCATCATCTTCTTCTTCTTCTTCATTAATAATCTCATGTAGTATTTGCCTACATGGTTTGTAATTGTAATTCTCATTAGTAAATGTAAGTTTATACACTTCTGTGCTTTTGTTCCAACTTATTTAAAACAATCTACTTGTTTTCAGGTGGTCAGGCAGAATATCACGGCGTATTTCTCTGAGCTTTGTCATTAATGATGACATTATTATTATTATTATTATTATTATTATTATTATTATTATTATTATTATTATTATTATTATTATTATTATCATTATTATTATCATTATTATTATATTAATTATTTGGATTTACTTGTAAACTTTTTATCTTTGTATTCTATCTGATCTGCAATACACATCGTAAACAACTAAGGAATTACCTTGTTCCGCTATCTCTGTCTTCTAGACCCATAGAACAATGCTGAATTGGCCCCTTGCATTGATTCTGGAATAAAAAAGTAGCATGTGCAATGTTCATTCATATACACACATATTCATAAGTTCTATTACAACTGCTGAAGGTCTTATGTTCGTAATGTATTTTTTTATCTTTTGTGAATGACAAGGCTACAGTAGCATTGCTTTCAAAGACTGTGGAAATAAAATTTCAGAAAACAAGGCGGAGTGGGATTTGGCTGAATATTTTTGTTCTTGTATATGGAAATGTAGACCCATGTAACATTTATATATTTTGCATGTTATTGTAGAAAGATTTGATGTAGTTACAATTATTTTATAATAAGCATATTGCAAGTATTTGTACAAAAATACGCAAGACTTTTAATCTATTATTCTCAGATACATAATTCCTACTACTACTCTATATTTTGTTTACTTAACATTGGTCCAATGTTTATCACAATACGGTGTAATTTGGCTGAGGTGGCCTTGCTAAAATATATCTAATACCTTTCGAATTACTACAAAAACGCATTTTCAACATTTTCTGACGGAAAAAATATAGATTACTCTACAACCATTTAGATAGTTTAAAACAAATCTGCCTGAGGAGATAACTATATACCCTATCGTGTCTTTTCAAGTATTCGGTCTTGGCTGGAAATGGACAGGCTGAGACGATATGATCAATGGTTTCTACTTGTTCCTGACAAATGCGGCATTTATTATCTTGAGAAATTTTGAGAACAGGTTTATCATAATGGTGTGTTCTCTACGCCTGGTCTTAGACAGCAATTACAACTGCTTCCGATTCTGGCTCTATTCTTCCGATTATAAGCAAAATGATTGATCTCTATTGGTCTGTACCTTGTCCATTCTTTTTCGATATTGTCTATGAAGTGGTTTGTCTTTACACGATTTCTTTAACATTTTTTGTGTATTGTTATTATTATTATTATTATTATTATTATTATTATTATTATTATTATTTCTTCAGTGTAAATAGTATCCCGCTTTAGAACTTAATTTATACCAATGCATTAAATTTATAATGTTTTTCTCTAAACTTGTAGTGCAACAAGTCACTTTCACAAAGAAGTCACTGAAGTTAAATCTTTTGTCTATCTGTCATTATAAAGAAGCCTGAAGATGTTATTAAAGAAGTTTAATGAAAAACGTTGCTTGAGAGTAACGTATTGCCAAACGTTTGTTGGTTGTAGCTGAGCAACTTCGGAGAATCATTGTAAAGATGTCGCCCCTTTTTAGTTCATGTTGCACCAGGTACTTGCGTCACCCAATAATTTATATATTTCAGTCCGTTACGTTTCCAGCGGCCAGTGATGACCTTTGCCCTAACCGAAATCTCTTGTGACCAGTTGGAAACCCTTTCGGTAGCTGCAGGACGCTCCTTCTCCGATGGTCTTTTCCTCGATAACTTTCCAACGGTCTTCGGGCTGGTCGCCGCTCTTTCCCAGCCTGGCGCTGCATTCACCTGGCTTTCCTAACCGGGCCCAAGACAAAGAGGAGATAGTGTTTGAACATCCGACGCCAGCCCTACGAGTACCTGCTCCTTTCACTGGCCCGTCCGGTCGTGGACACTCACCGCCGGGAACAGCCCAAATGGTGAATGTTGCATGCGTTGACCTGTGACCCGCGCGGCGAGGTGTGAGTGCCCGCATGCACGCACCAGCCCCTGGGGCTTCCGGAGAGTCGCCTCGCCTCGCTGTCTTGTGACGCGGCGCTGCAACGGCCAGCCCCGCAGGTTCCGTTCCGCTTTCCGTGAACCCGGAGGTCACGATACGCTTACATTCAGGTTTCCACCAGCGTGGCAGGGTGCAGATAAGAACAGTGGGAAAGTACGAGTTGTTGTTCGTTGTGTACTGGTTAAGGCTAAATGTACCGACACTAGTTCAATTTGTCGCCACCACGTGGCAGCACCAAAATAAGCAAAATTTACTAGACCGATAACGTCTGAACAAATTGTCCGATTTTCGATCTGTAAACGGCGTTGGACTCCTTTTTAAAATAGAATTAGCGCTACGATGCCGTTTTTTAAAAAATATTTCCAAAAAAAAATTTAAATGATTTCTCATAGTTCCGGAAAGAAATTAAAAAATGTGGGCTTATAGCGCGATGACGACGTGCTTCCTGAATCCAACGCCGTGTCAATCATGCAAATCGGTTGAATAGGATCGGCGTAAAGTGAAATTTCGGAAAAAAATACCTGATCCCCCTCCCCCTTCCGGCTCCCCTTGCTTCACCCCCTCCCCTTCTGGGCCCTCCCTCGACGCGGCCGAACGGCCAAACCCGGCGGCCAGCGGCGCGGGAGGACGAACTTTCAGACAGGCAAGCTGGGCAGTCAGTTTAAGCTTTCTTCCCATTCAGTCTCAATATATTTTTCTCTACTTATCAAACTAGTGATGCTGTAACACAACCAAACGGTCCCATATCATCTGAAATAGTCGTATAAAACTATATATCTTGTTCACATATTTCCGTCTTCATACCATCAAAAAGTTATTTGAGGCACTACTCAAAATATCAATTCCGATTTGGAAACTAATTTCAAAAAGAAAATTGAACTAATTGTGTAGATATCACCAATATTCCATGGCCTAACATCTTATGTTACATACATTTTACTTCTATGATCTTCCGTTATCATTCCACTACCAGAAAGAATGAGCCGAAATTACGCACGAGCTCTTTTATCCTGCGACTCGATTTTTGATCTCAAAACGGCGTTTGTCTCCTTGATAGACTTCACCTGATGAATCTGTTTTCCCAAGTAAAATTTTAAAACTGTTTTCGTACTTTCGGACAAAATTGAAGAAGGGGTAAAGTAGCGCGCAGGCGAGATGCATCCTGAATCCAACACTGTAACAAATATTAAAATCTAATATTAAGAATCGTGACATGTCCCAGCTTATTTAGTAAGTTATATTGATATAAAATGATTCTGTTATATTTGTATAAACTTGAAGATTGGAATAAGTAATTCCCGGTGCGTCATTTTGATACAAACTACGTAAATGATAACATAAAAGGATGTAGTGTAAATCATTGTATTGTGACATATATATGTATTTTTTAATGCATTAAATTGTCATGAAAGCAATACAACTTTAACCCTTAGACAAGAACACCACACTAGAAGAGGAATATCCGTCTATGATGGGGGATAAATAATGTTTTGTTATACAGTTCGGCAACTTTTACATTTCTACATGAAGATACCATTTTTCTAAACATCGTACACGCTTATCAGTAACATTTAATCGGGTAGCAATTCAATTTATAAGATTTATA
This sequence comes from Teleogryllus occipitalis, assembly GCA_011170035.1. Taxonomy (NCBI): domain Eukaryota; kingdom Metazoa; phylum Arthropoda; class Insecta; order Orthoptera; family Gryllidae; genus Teleogryllus; species Teleogryllus occipitalis. Next base: position 309,642 of record BLKR01014762.1, read on the forward strand.
TACTACTAGTAAAACGTAGCATACCAGTCACTGATAAACCTCATATTAGAGAATCAGAATGCAAACGTATTAAATCGGCGATTCTCATCTAGGTGTCGAGAATAGGGATGCAACATTGATGTTGATATTTTCAAAATATAGATTTTGTATAGACACATGAACATATTTCGTAAAAAAAATGAAACATTTATAAAACCTGATGTTTATTATCGATGTGCTTGATGAGTTGTTGTGAATGAAAAGAACCGATAATCACAATTTTATAAAAAAGTTAAAATATGAAATAATATTGCATTATACCACTGTCAATACATGTGTTCGAATAAAGCGAGACTATCTTCAGCCCAAGAAATGACCCAATTTTTCTGGCATTTCCTACGTATGTCCTACCGTACGCAGAGAGGCGGCCAACGCAAGCACTCTAGGTGTAAGGTCTCTCGCCCACCTTTCTGTACCCATTTGAGGAAGTTGTGACTCCATAAGATGACCCTGGGCGATAGTTTTCAGGCTTAGTTTCACTGTTATTCTTTTTACTTTCTTTTGCCGTTTTGTCTAAATCGTAATTATAAATTAACAATCACGGCCACTGTCAAAACAAATTATCTTCCGCACGAACTTGATCGATGTTTCTAAACCGGGTTTTTTAAAGATGTTTTAATTTTGAACATTGATATTTGCATTTGTATTACTTGAGCATCGTTCCTTCGCTTTTCTTGCTATCCGAAACTGGGAGGGGACGCGCCGATAATTCAGCGAGTTCTTCCTTAATAATGGCAGAATGTACGCATGAAAGACGGGTATCAAACACACTGTTCAGTGCGATGATGTCTATTTGTCGGCTCCAATCCCGGTCAAGCAGCGGCTGTGAGCATCTCTCCTTTCATCTGCAGGTCCCAATTCTTCGCGGGTCTGAACGCGCAGAGAAATAGTACTAGAACATAGATCGCAAGCCATCCCTTGTTAGACCTATCTGGATATACACAGCAATAGGATGCTAGCAATTTGTTCATTGCTCACTCGGACTCGAACTGCCTTTTTCCTTTTGTTTGTGATATTGTGTATTAGTTATTCAATTGTGCCACTTACACCCTTTTCTTCCGCTTCATTCTATCATTCCAAGCATAATATCCTTTTCTAGAGATTTTGTTCGACTCATAGTATGTCCAAAATATTTTATTTTCCATTTTTTGGCTTTGACTTTTAGAGAAAGTTCTGTTTTCTTTTCAAAATTTCGGCATTTATCTTCTTGCCCTCCCATTGTACGTTTAATATTTTCTTCCGTGTCCATACTTCAAAAGCATCTTCCTTTTTTCGGCCTATCTCAGTGTTCAGCTTTTACACCCACACAACAGGATTAGAAATGCCATTTTCTCGATTATTTGGATTTTGGTCTTACGCAAGGCTTGATTTCTGACGGAACACGACGGAACGGCGTTCCTGTATCTCGCTGATAATTATTACATTATATTATAAATATATAATTATTTCTATTAAATTAATAAATCATTTTGAGCGCGTTCCGGGACCTCAAATTTTAGAAATCAATCACTTGATATGCCTGCATATTTTATGAATTTGTGTAATTTTCTTTCCGCTGCTTTTTCTAAAATTATTCCTCTCTTTAGTTTTTCTGTACAGTATCCAGAATTTGTTATTGTAATTCATAAGTATTTAACTTCACCTGCCATGTATATCACTTCTCCGTTGATGTTCAGGCTTCCTTTTTTACCAGTTGACATAAATGTTGTTTTCTTTAAATGTAAGTTCATAGAATATTTAAATTTTATATTAATAATATATTTAGCTATCATTATTACATAATTCAGAATTAAGTACAAATAAAACATCTGCATAATTTTCATGACATAACATTTTTGCGTTTTCTCGAAAAGGAGTAAAGTGGACATGTCACGTTTTGAATGTTTGCTCCTCATTTCGCGCTCCTTTCTATCCAAGCCCTGCGCCGCCAGAGCACGCCCTCAAGTGTAGTCACCCTTCTGAGCTGGAAGCAGGGTCGCACCTCTGGCACACTGCTGTTCTGATAGCGTGACTTTTCTGACCTCTGCAGACATCTCGCCGCGTTCTTCGGCGGGCTGCGTGCTACACTAGGGCAATTCGATATACCCAAGCGTAGGAAGAGGGCGGTGAGCAGTTTTCAGTGGGCGAGAACATTGTGCTGTGACGAAGTGGAGATTATATTTACTATTCAAGAATTAGTGGAATCATTCGCGTTTCGTTAATTATTAGTAACCGAGTATTATATATGAACAAAATAGTAATTCAAACGATAAATAACAATTATAAAAGTATATTAGTTTAATAAACATTTTGTGAGATATTAACTAAAATAGCTTATTTAGTCGACATTTATGAATGGTAAGCTATTGTTTTTCATTGAAAATACAGGTATAATACCCTTATAACCTTTATGGACGTCCATACCGTTATAGACGTCCTATAGAGGTATTTTACCGGTATAAAAACATAGGTATTTGAAAAAGGTATGTAAAATACCGGTATTTTACCGGTATTTAATACCTTTTCGGTCCCTGCCTATTCCTCATTGCCAGTTTACACTCCCTGGTCATATTTCGAATGACCCGGAACATTTCTTTAGGTCTCCTTTTGTTGTTATGTTCTTCCACTTCTTTGCATTTATCTTTTTTTTATTTATTTATTTAACGTAAAAAAACTTAAAAACTGCGTATGACGTGCTATATTTCTTGAAGAAACTTTTGTTTATCTTGTCTTGGTCTACGCTGGAATACCCTGTTGAGTTCTCTGACTTTTATCCTTTGCTCTCTTAGCAGGGAAATATAATACTTGAAAAGAACGAAACATTAGGATTTATTATTATTATTATTATTATTATTATTATTATGAATAATAATAATAATAATAATAATAATAATAATAATAATAATAATAATAATAATAATAATAATAATAATAATAATAATAATAATCATGCGAATGAGAGGAATCGAAGGTAAAGTGTATATACTCATACTATATAATTCTTTGAATCTTCACTTCGATGACTGAGTTTCCAAGATTTATAACAATTGTGAGACTCCATCTTTATATTTCACGGTGAAAATCTTGAAATATCTCTACAGGTCTGATTCAGTTTGCCCATTGTGAAACCATGGAGCAGGTTGTTACTCTAGGCACCGGGCCCCAGGCCGCAGGCCGCCGGGTTTGACCGCACAAGGTTCGGGTGACGCAACTCGGGGGATCAGGTACTTTTTCCGAAATTTCACTTTACGCCGCTCCTATTCATCCGATTTTCATGATTGACACGGCGTTGGATCAGGAAGCAAGTCGTCATCGCGCTATAAGCCCACATTTTTTAATTTCTTCCCGGAACTATGAGAAATCATTTTAATTTCTTTTTGGGAAATATTTTTTGAAAAAACGGCATCGTAGCGTGAATTCTATTTTAAAAAGGAGTCCAACGCCCTTTACAGATCGAAAATCGGACTATTTGTTTAGACGTTATCGATCTAGTAAACTCCGTGTGATAGTGCTGCGATCTATTGATTTTTCCTATAAGTATATTTTGGTGCATTTAGCCTTAAAGTACAAGACGGTTACCGTTTTCGTTTCTTTTTTCTTTCTACAATACATCTGTAGATGGATTAAAATTATGGTTATAAGTGACCTTTTCAGTTGCATTGTTACATATCAAATGTTTGTCATGCTCTTTTACAATTATACACTTTCAGTGGTGCATCCAGGATTTTTGTGGGGAGGGGAAATACTTTTGTTATAAATGTTTTTATTTGCGCTGAATTAAAAATTTTATTTTATTTATTGATTTATAGTTGTTTAAAGTACTCAATGGAGATTCTGAATGATATTCGCTACCATAGAAACTTTAAAAAAATTACAGATAAAGAAAGAATGACGACCATGTAATACTTGTTTGTTGTTATCTTGAGAATATAAAAGGGTAAGAAGGTCAAGAAACCCCATCCAGGTTTTTATTGATATTTCAAGAGAGAAAATCGGTGAAAAATTTGGAACGAAGTAGAATTATACCATTTGAAGAAAATTGACGAAACATTCTATAAAAAGTACCGCAAAGATTAGGGTTGAACTTAAAACTACTTAAAGCTTAAGTATTGGTTAACCAATAATCAACAAGTTTTTGTGTAGTAACGCATCTCGAACAAAAGTTAGACAAAAATCATTCATTAATGAAGTAAATGGGAGAAAAGATTTCTTAGATGAAATTTATTTATAATTAAAGGCAAATTCTCAGTGTTTTTCAATAACCTGATAAGAAACTGTGGAGGCAAAAGAAACTGAACAAGATGGAAAAAAATATGGTTCATTCAGTAAACTCGGTAGCACAGTTTAGCCTGCTTGGCAGATGCGCTAGTTACTTAAGAGTTTATAGATGTAATTATGAATCGTAAATATTATGGCAAATCTAGCACACAGTGCCGACAAATGCACTGCACAAACCCCTAATTCAAAATTGTTCATGTGTTATACTTCAAACTATATTTTAACACATCTACAACCCCGGATACTAATCAGTTCGAGCTTTTATAGATATATCTCAAAATGTAACTCTCTAAAACAAATATCTTTTAAAATAAATCTCTTAAGAATTGGAATTTTGGAAAAAGGGAAAAACAAGGGCAACTCAATAAAAGAAATCTCGAAATAGAATGTAAGAATACTATTTACCCATTCCAACTCTAGATTTATTCATGTTTTTATTCAATATACGTAGTATAAAGAAAATTATGTAATGCTGCGCGTAAAACCGGCGGATTTTCGTCAGAAAAAAATTCATTGCCGGGCTCTGATGACGAAAAAGTGTATAAATCCAGTTGCTAAATTACGAAAAAATTCTCTAACACATGGATAACCAGATTCCCTTTTTTGTGAGTCATTGAAAAGTCAATTGACGCCAAAATGTCCGTCTATCCGTCCGTCTGTAAACAGTTCTAGCGCCTAAACCATGCGTGGGAGTTTTGCCAAATTGAAGAATCCCCTGTCTGACTCTAATTGAGGCTTTGAAATTTTGAAAAACATTCTTTAAAATTTGGGGATACTTTACATGAAAAATACACTTATAAAGGTGGCATATATCCAATTTCCACGGTTAACACTGAATTTTTGAAAATTTTGAAAGTTTGAATTTTTTCAGCGTCTACCAATAACTACAAAATTGAAGATAGCATATTTCCTTCAAGAACAATTCTCCATATTTAGTTCTTTCAGTAAGGTCATGTTGATTGTTTGAAAATTTTAGTTGTCTTCGCGCTATATTGCGTACAGTATGTACAATTTTTTTTAAATATTCAAAAACAACCTTCTCTTAAAAACAGCTCCAAATATTTTCTGTAAACGTTTGGTAGAGGTAGTGCTAAATACATCCTATAAGATGACATTAACGCCATATTGCCCTATGCTTTTGTTTTTTCAAAACATTTTGTAATTTTTTGACTTGTTTCTAACGCCGTTAATATTCATATTAGCGGCAATTTTTCCACATTATTATATTTATGAATATATATGTTTTAAATAAAGTCTGATAAAGTTTCTCGAAAACTCAACAGTCATCTGTTAAAATGTGCTCAAAATTCCGCATTTCCAGAAACGTTCAAATGCCATTCTCTCAAAAACGGCTCCAAATGTTTTCTTCAACCTTTTTGTTAGGGTAGTTCTAATAGCATTGTTTAAGATGGGATAAAAATAATATTGCAGCATTCATTTCTTTTTTTCGAAAAATACACAAATGTAATTGTTTCGCAGAACTGTGGCGCCGTTAGTATGCATATTTTCAGCAATGTATAGGCATAATTGCATTTGCAACTGAACGTCCTTCAAATGACTTCACGTTTTTCGAAAACTGAATAGATTCCTGTGAAAAAGGCCTTCAAAATTCGCACTTACAGTAATACTTAAACGCCTTTTTTAACGGCTGTAAATTATTCAACGAAAATGTGCATATAGGACGAGATTTTACTCTTCTTTAATATTAATGAAGGATTATTTCGGTTCTACTATTAGGAAAGCGATAAATAGCAAAATTTCAAAAAAAATATACTTAAGGCGACGATAGATGGCAGATGGGCAAGAGGATGAGGCAATACCGTAAAACCAGTCAACACCAAGGAAATTCGAAAAAAATACCAAGAGAAAGTCTGCCATTCTGTAGCACCACTAGTTGTTAGATCATCTACTGTTCGAATTATTTTTCCTATGACTGTGCATGCGAGTATTGGGATTAAATGACACAAAATCATATTTTAGCAGATTCACATAAGTTCACACAGAAGATTCACATAGAATCTTGATCTTCAGTAGAATGATACGTTGCTTCATGTTCGTAGCCATGTAACTTTTGGAATGTCTTGCTTGTTCCCTGCAGGACATTTTGTTTCTATTTTAAGGAATAAAAATTGTTTATTGAACTATGCGTATTGCTACCTCTCTGTAGAGAAACAGTACAATTTATTTCGCAATACTTTTCCAATATACTGAAAATAATCTTGAGTTGAGGATGATATGTTTTGTACATTGGGAGTAATTTGAAGATCAACAAGAGATGTGAACGATCCGGCAACAGTGGCTAATCTCTTTAACCAATACTTTTCGAGAATTGCTGCCGATCTGACTAAAGGTCTTCAGCCACAAAATTCAAAAACAGACAGTTCACCCAAAATTTTAGACACAATGTTCGTTTCCGAAACTTCTTCCTATGAAATTCTCAAAATAATCGGTAAACTAAAAAATAAATATTCGTCCGGTTTAGATGAATTCCCAGATTCTTTGTTAAAGACTTGTGCGTATGCCATTATACACCCGTTAACTCACATATTTAATGCATCTTTATGCACTGGAACGTTTCCAGATATTTTCAAAACAGCTAAAATTAAGCCGCTTTTCAAAAAAGGCAACAAAAATGAAATTCAAAATTATCGGCCCATTTCTCTTCTATCAGTTTTTTCAAAAATATTAGAGAGACTTTTTACGTACGAATGGAAACCTTTCTCACTAAACACGACGCGCTTTCAGATTGCCAACATGGATTTAGAAAATCAAAATCAACGGAAACAGCTATATTTTCTTTTCTTAAAGATGTCGCCTCATCATTGGATCAAAACGAGGCACCTATTGGATTATTTTTAGATCTCTCAAAAGCTTTTGACGTCATTGATCATGACATTTTACTTTCCAAATTACCTTCATATGGAATTCGTGGTATTGCTCTAGATTGGTTATGTTCGTACCTTAAACAACGATCTCCGAGAGTTGAAATACCTTACTGGAATGATGGAACATTACGTACGCACCTTTCCGACTCTTTGCCCATTGCATGTGGAGTTCCTCAAGGATCGATTTTAGGCCCTATTCTGTTCCTACTTTACGTAAACGATATGCCCTCGACGATTTGAAACGGAAGAACGGTTCTCTTTGCGGATGATACGAACATCCTTTGCAATAAAGAAACCGTAAATAGTACAATATCAGATGTTTCAAATTGGTTCCGAAATAACAAATTAATAGTAAACGAAAAGAAAACGGTTTTAATGCAGTTTTCCATTTCAAATAAACAATTCTGTGCTCCATTGAAAATGAACAGTGTACCATTGACTGATGTTAAGGCAACAAATTTTTAGGTCTCTCAATTCAGTCAAACCTTAAATGGAACGTCCATTTAAATGAATTGAACACAAAATTAAGTTCATTATGCTACGCGTTCAGAATTCTTGCAAATTCAGTCAGCCTTCATACTGCTCGTTGTGTATGCTTCGCGAATGTTCATTCCCGCCTGAGATATGGCATAATATTCTGGGGAAATACATCTTATAGCTCCCAGACTTTTAGATTACAAAACGAATTGTACGAATAATAACCAAATCCCACCCACGTGATTCATGTAAGCCTCTCTTCATTAATCTAGGAATTCTACCATTACCGTGTCTTTTTATTTACGAATCAGTGGTTTTTGTAAAAATGACTTGCTTAAGGGCGGGAATATATTTTCAGAAAATGCCGAAGTCTATTACTATAACACTCGACGTAGAAATCATATTCATCAGGTGGCAGTATCAACAGCTCATTACAAAACATTCACATACAATACATGCACATTATTTTACAACACTTTGCCAGATGACATTAAACGATTAAATTCAATAGAAAAGTTTAAATCCCAAGTGAAATCGTTTCTGCTGCATAACTGTTTCTATACAATTAGAGACTATACTGAGCATCACAAGAAAAGTAACATTAATTTTAACAATGATACATAATGCACTATTTACCATTTGGACTGTATAAATAAGTATAAACAACCTGTAACAACTATTGTACTACAGCTTCCGGGTCAATGACCCCCATCTCGATCAGGTTTTTCGTCCAGTTTCCCTGATCCATTGAGCAAATGCTGAGATGGCCCCTTGTTTTGCTTCTGGACATAAATGTAACTTCATTTTCTGTGCACGTCCTCTAGAATTCAGTGGGAAATACAATTATTCAAATTATCGTTTCCATGTTGTCGCGGCAGGAAGTAATAAGAGCCAAAATTTATTGCTTATTTCTCTTGAAAATAGATTTTATTACATGGGAGTTTTTTTTGTTGTTTTTTTCTCCCTTTCAAAATTCAAAATTTATTGCTTATTTACCCTTGAAAATAGATTTTTACATGGGAGTTTTTTTGTTTTTTTTTTCTCCCTTTCAAAATTCAAAATTTATTGCTTGTTTATCCTTGAAAATAGATTTTATTACATGGGAGTTTTTTTCTTTCTTTTTTTTTCTCCCTTTCAAAAATTCAAAATTTAAGTAGTATATGACTTAGTGTAGGTATCACAGAATTTTGAAAATGTGCACACAATTCACTTTTCCCCATAGCACGTCATACGCAGTTTTTAACTGTTTTTTTTTGACGTAAAATAAATAAATAAATAAAAAAAAATAAATAGATTACTTAACATATATTTTATCAATAACTCCCTTAAGAAACTCGTCATTGCTGGCGCATTTATTTATCATCTATTAGATAGCTGGCCTAAATGGTGTTGCCAGGGTTTTGCGTAAAGATGGGGATTTTCATAATTTACCATAGTTAGGCTGCGTATACTCGAAAGCATTTTTATTTTTTTGTAAAAAGAAATCACACGTTATTGTAATTTTTTGAATCGCAACTACGCAATGTTCGTGCAAAGTATGCGTGCCAAATTTGGGAACAATCACTCTAATGGCAGGTATTTTTTGCGACACATACAATTGTAAACAACTTCAAATTAAGATATTTAGTGAAAATTCCAAAAACGTCTTCATAATGCGATTTAAAAAGTTCTCAATTACTCTGAACTCCTTCCTCTCATTTGGGCACTTGAAGTTGCTTTATGTTCGTATTACATGGATTAGTGCACGACTTTTTCCTTAAGTATTTTAAAGCGGTATTTTGATTGAAAATGAATGAAATTCGTATATTTCATTTTTTGTTAAAAATATTCTGAAAAACATTTGAAGGCCGAGACAATTTTTTTCGAGAATTAAACGATGTGAAATGTTTCGTGTTGTATAAATGTATAATTGCAGTACTGAAGAAAGATGAATAAAACATTATCCAGTGACTACGCGTGACATTTTTGCGAAATCATCACAAGATGTGCCGAATATTTGAACCTAGATTTTTGAAGCGACAGAGAGATTCGAACTACTTTTTGTGGGGTGTTTACACACAACCTTCATTTTTCTCGTATTATTTTTCCACATTCTTTTCAAATAAATCTTCTAAACACCTTAAGCCGATTTTGAAATTGAAATTGCTATAGAATTTTTTGGTTCCTGATTCATGTGACCTCGGAAGAAAGATGAAGTCTTAAGTTTGAGGTGAGGATAAAACTAAAATTCATTGGATTTTGATCTACCTGAGAAGAAATATTCTGATGTTTCGTGAGCTTTAGCTGATTTTGTAAGTGCTCTTAAATCACAAAATCCAGCAGAAATCCAAACATTTTTAATGGCTTGTTTTGTTGGTCTTAGGTTTTGTTTTCAAAAGAGCTCTGACACTCCTACTGAGACTCTTGTATACCTAATAACTAGAAACTATAAAGTACCTGTTGTAAACTTTGTTTCTTTTGGTAACTTTAGTAGTCGAATATAATAATATAGGGGAGGATCGGCCTTTCTACACAAAGCGTCCCTTCGAATTTACGTGGACCAACTTTTTTGTATGAATTGAAGTACGATATATTCTTAAAGTTTTTCATGATGCTTGGAAATTAATAGAACCGTGAAAACCCAACAACTCAGTAAAATCACCTAAGAACGAGGGTACATTAAAAAACACCGCACCATTTCACTCACTAGTTCTTACTGGGAGCTTGATGTGCGAATTTCCTCAGGCATGGCCGGAAATGCGTCCAAGACAGCAATGAATAGAAGTGCTTATTGCCGTGCAACAGAATGCGAATCGCTGCGGCCGGTTGAGTCATCGAGAGCGGCTGCGAGCTCCCAATTCGATGCGAGAAAACTAGCGATTCGTTTGCGATCTTCTCGTTTATGGCGATTTCTCGTTTGTTTCATTACTAATATCGTTTAAATAAGTATATTAATTATTAAGCACCTAAGTATAATATTTATTAAATAATTATCCAGTGTCTCTAATATATATAAAAATAATTAATGCAACTTTTGCTTGAACATCGTGACAGCAAGCGATGAAGGGACGATTCGTTACTTACAATGGCTTATAAAATATATCTTTCAATTTTCTCGTCAAGAACATAATTCTATAATATTATTTCTTGTATTTATAATGGTACATTTGAAGCATCTCATGTTATCTCTCTTGTTCTAAAATGTAGCATCGATATTTGGTATCCCGCAATATCGACGTGCTGATAGTTGGTATTGTGAGTTACCTTCGGAATAACTTTTCCCTTCTCAGTTTACCACCACTTTAGTCAATATAGTTGTAGATAAACGATGATACGATCAATCACGTCCCCGTATTCTGGAGGAAGAGAGGAGCTGGTGGCTTTTGTTTATGTCAGTTTTACCTGACTGGTTGTGGTCATGGGCGCTCATTTTTGCTCCGACGGGCAAAAGGTACGGTTGGAACTGTTTCGTATAAGGGCCGCGTATGAACCCCATCTCGTCTTGCGAGTGGATGGATTTTCACCTTCATCCACTTGCAAGTCTGGCTTGCGCCTGCTTAATAGTGGATGGGGCCCTTGAACCCAACGGCGGGCGGCGGCGCGCCGCGGCGCGACCAGTTCGGCACCCGTGGTGGCGAAGCGAAGGGCAGACTGGTCGCAGGTGCACTTTCTCCCTTTCCCTTTCCCTTGGAAGGCCCACCGCTCCGCACCGCGGCGCGCGGCGCGGGGCACGGGTCGTCGCCCGGGGCCACCGGTTCCTCCTTTTACGGCCCCCTGCTGCCCCGCCCCTCCCCGGCGCTGCGGCTCAGATTCAACCCCCAGACGCTCGTCTCTCCACGCTGGAGCACAGTGGTCCCCGTGCATAGACCTCAAGTACGCCTCTATGAATAATATTACTAGGAGGATTCGGGAGATTCGGAGACTAGAACGGGCACGTCAAACCGTGCCCGCACGAGCTACTTGCCCGTCTGGGGAACCCGGCGCTACTACGGGCACGGGTAACTTCCCCTGACTCTGCTCTCATTTCCCCTTAAAATCCAAAAAGGGGTGTACATGCGCTAGCTGAAGCGGCGCGCGACATGGATATACGAAAATATGTTTGAAAGATTTTTTCTGTCAAATACTCGAGAATTGTATTATGTTTATATTCTTTACTACTTATTACTACTTCATGTTTATTTTCTTACTAAATTCTCACTTATATCATCTTTGCTAAGTGACAGGAATATGTTTGAATGGCGAATTTTTTCCTTGTTTTCGTTCTGTCTTATTAAACCATTCATTTATGTATTGTATTTAGTAATAATGTGAAATAAATTAACAATTCTGTGTAAGTTAACAATTCTCGTGTGCGAACGAACAGCGCTTTTAACAAACAAGAATATTTGTCTGTTAAACCTTCTAACCTAAACGTAGAATGTTAATGCTTTTATATCACTCTTAGGTAAACAGAATTACAAAATGAAGATAGTTTTGAATCAATTTTGTTAAAATTTTACTCTCAATTGAGAATTTGAAACTGTACTGATGTATTATTTCATTTCAATGGATCATTTCTGAAAGAGAAAATGTGAATCAATTCAGCTAAATTTGTGACGATCACTGTCAAGAAACTTCTCCCAAAGACTGCCATGGGCCAGGTATACATTGATGTACAGTTACTCTGTAGCAATTTGTACAACCCTTACTTTTAAATCTCGCGCCAATTTCTCTGGACGCAGTACCCGCGAGCTCTGGTAAGCTTGTTACCTTGCCCATCACCCTGACAGGCCTGCTTTAGAACATGTTCAATTTGATAGAAAAGTCATAAGAAATGAGAGAAAGGAAAATTCCATAATAGTTTCCATTGGTCCCACCTCGGAAATCTTTGGGGTTATATTCTTCTAAGCTGGCTGTCCTTCAGAAAGGATAGCGAACAAAGATGTCTGAGTTGTCAAGAAAAATGTTTAATTAAATTTTTTAATATTTAACTTTAATTCATATTGAAAATTCGTCAATATTTCAGTACAGTTTTCAACTTTTGAAAAGAAACAGAAGGTGTATCGCCTTAAGAAAATTCTAAATAAATACCAGCCGGCATGGATGCGTCGAAAGTCACACCGCAGAGAAAGAACTACTATTGGATAACAAAAAAAGACATTTTTAATAAAGAAAACCTCAAGAAACATTGATTTTTTTCTACCATCGTAGAAAAAGCTATCCCATAATGCCGTTATGCGTGTCTCAAGTTATTCTTTTATGAAAACATCTGAAAAAACATGACGTTTCAGTGCAAAAGACTCACGCATCATCTACTCCCTGGCCAGCCTTCACTGATTATTTTTATTCCATATTCTCTCTTCCTGCTCTATATCCCCGTTAACAGCCAATTTCCCGATGTCGGGGAGAAAATTCCATCTCTATGGTTCATAAAACAATCATTTCAAGCGTTTAATGTAAAATTACTATTTTCACTTACTTTCATTTGTGTATATATTTCACATAAAATGTCACAAAACAGCATGAGAAGAAAAGCATTGCATTTGTAGCTATTTGTGCTTACTTATGACGTGTACCGCATCGACTCTGCTGACGACTCTAAAAAAGACTCACAACACGGTTTCAGGAAATCAAAATCTACGGCAACTGCCATTTTTTCTTTCCTTAAAGATGTTGCTTCATCAATGGATCAAAATGAAGAACCCATTGGGATATTTTTAGATATTTCGAAAGCTTTTGACGTTATTAACCATAACATCTTGCTCTCAAAATTACCTTCTTATGGAATTCGTGGTATTGCCCTAGATTGTGTATCTCCAGCATACATTATTCCTCTTGAAATACTGCCCTCTTGAAATTTTTTCAACGGTTGATATAGTAGCTAGATTTGTTGTTAGCTATAATCTTGTAATATTTCTGGCGGTGGGACCCGTTCGGGTGCACTGTGTGGCATCAAACCCCTTCAGATCCCGTCTTCCGCCTTTCCCCAGCGGCACCGGCCGCGGCCCGCCCGGTCTCGCCAGCAGCCCTGTCCCACGGGCCCGCCCCGCCCCGCCCTGCGACGCCATGCGACGCCCTGCGTCGCCCTGCGTCGCCCCGCGCCCAAGTATTTATTTAACAAACAACTAAAGCAAACGGATAAATAAATCACCTGTGGGATGCGCGTATGCGATCAGCAGAAATATTATATTAATTGTTTTGAGAGTGATGCGGGTTTAAATACGCTTTATCTGTATTTTGATGTAAAATGCTTTGGAAATTTCGCGTTGGTTGCGTTGGTAGGTTCTACGATATTTTAGCTTCATTGCGGTAGAAGTCTCGCCGTAGATTTGTAAATAAGCGAGTTAAAAAAAAAAATTTAGCAACTACAAATTATCCTGCACCTATGCTGGAGCGTAGCGCGAGCTAAGAGAGTCAAAGTCACCATATCATATTGGTGCATTTTTTTAAAAATTTTTACCCAGTTATTTAAACATGTAACTTATTTAATCATCACTAGACATCGGATGTTTAGGGAAATGCCTATTTTATTCTAGGGAACTTATTTAAAGGACGATAATATAAGGCACCGAAATTTTAAGTAGAAATAAATATAAATTTCCAGAAGGATTTTGTGTTGCTAGTGCTGGACTTCTAAAATATGAACCAGTCACATCGTTCAGATATCCTTCTCCGCATTCAAACTGATTGTGTCTCCCAGTCGTCGCAAATTTGAAATTGTGATCCTTGAAAAGTTACTGATAATATTACTGGTTAATGCAAACTATTAAGAATAAAATGTAGAAGAGTTTTTAAATATGTAAACATAGTTTTACATTAAAATGTACGAACTTGTTTCGTGCATTTAAGTTTACAAAATTATATAGACAAAAAATACAATTTTCATTTTATCGCTTATGTAACTTACGACAGTGCCTTTTTTTCTCCTTTTTCTTGTCATTTTCAGTGCCTTTTTAAGCGCCTAAAAGAGGATTTTTTAGTGGCTAAACATCCGATGTCTAATCATCAACGTTGTATGTACATCGCATTTCACACACGTTTCATTTATTCACTTGATTTTGATATTTGTCATAAAATACATTGAAAGGAATTTTTATATTGGCCGTGAATCGTGTCTGCTAATTATTCATGGCCTACTATGTAAGGAACTACAACGTGCCGATCAATCTTTAGCGGCCAATTTAGCTTATCGATTCTGCACCACCTTCTTCCCAACTGCTACCTATCGGTGTCTGTGATATGTTACATATTCAATGTGTTTAGCACTGTCCATGTAAAAAGTTTTTAAAATAATTTTGGAGCTGTTTTTGAGAAAATATTGTTTTTAACATTTACCTTTATTTAACCCACAATTAAGCAAAAACTATTCATATTTTGAAAAAGTTTTACATGTTCTCATTTAGAGATCGAATTTTAGGTACATATTACGATCATGAGATAAAATCATGCCTTCAAAATTGTAGTTGTAGGAAGATGCCTAAAACAATAAACTTTCACTTATTTCGAAAATTCAGAGAGTTCAATGAAAAGTAGACGTGCGCCATGTTTTCTTTTTTGTTCTATCTGAAATTTAAAACGTAAACAAAAAAATTGAAGTCATTATTGAGAAAAAATTGAAAAAATCCTTCAGGCTTCATGTAAAGTACCCCTAAATATTAAAATATTCCTTACAAATTCAAGGAGCTGCTATATTAGCCAGATCGATTGAGGAATGTCGGTTTCCCTGAAAGTTCTGTATACAGTTTAGGTCAAATGTTCACAGACAGACTGACGGATGGACGGACAGACAGAGAGATGGGCAGACCTTTTGCCTTCAATCAATTTTTCTGTATCAAGGACACCCAAAATGTCTATTCTGAGCATAAGTATGGTAGAGGAAAACATTTACTACGTACAGGAACAAGAATTATCCACTTTCTCAATATCAGGGATATTCAATACGATTTTTACATACATTACATATATAACTTTCTCTTTTCTATGTATGTGAATTGCAGGAAAGTAAAATAAATCTTCAGTATTTTATTATTATTATTATTATTATTATTATTATTATTATTATTATTATTATTATTATTATTATTATTATTCGTGCATGGATAAGGGTTGAATTCTTACGCGATCCATTTGGAATTTGTTGTAGACAATGTGGGTTTCAGGCAGATTTCATTAGGGTTTTCTCGTATCTCCAGCCCCATATTCCACTATAAATTTTCATTTCATTATCACCCCTGGTTCATCAAGACATGTCATCTTGTCTCTACCAGAGTAGACTGAAAGGCGTGATTCAGGAATAAGAATAAGGAATAATGGTAGTGAGAGTAGCATTGTGACTGTGCTTGAGATGGTTACGATGTCTCGAAATAAATGACCAAGAACAGAGGCGGCGATTCTAAGATAAGTAATCTTAACGACGTTGTTCCAAAGCGGATTAACAGAAGCACGCGTGCTACAATGAGAGAATAAAGGAATGGCGGCAGATAATTGATTAGCAACCAGAGGGAAGAGTTCACAAGACGCGGATGTTAAGCTGTCTGTTCATGTATTGCACTTGCAACTTAAAAATCTTCTACAATTCTTTTATAAACCTGTCCTTCTCGTCTAATATAATCTAAGATTTCTTTACCAATGCAAATCTTTCATCCCTTGTAGATCATTAAATGATGTCATTTACTTTCTAAAAAGAAATGTACGTAGTTGTTGAGTAATATCACTAACAATAAGAGAAATAAATGTTTCGTTATGCCGCGCATTCCCACTGGTTTAATAGAAGCTCGTCCTATGCGCCTGTTTGGGTATCTCTCGCGCATGACTGTGTGCCACCGGCGAGTCCCGCAGCCCGCCCGGCGAAAGGTCGGACCTAGTGTTGTCAGATGCAGAATGAGGAAATGAGGAATCGGGACTGCGCAAATGCAGAATTTTCCGCAGGAACACAGCTAAACCGAAATGAGCATGAAACCTGACAGCTGAAGTTGAACTACCTTGACGATTTCATTAGCCAATGCTGTATGTTATTTTTGTTTCTTTCGTTCGAAATAAGAAGATAAAAAGCGAAAAAAATCTAAAAAATACCATTGAGGATAAATGGTTGATTTTTAATCGTCGAAGAAAAATTGTGGATTGAACCTTAAATAGGCGGAAATTTTTTCTTGCGAAGAACAAACATCTCTCTCCCTTTAAAAGTAAATAATTACCCGATAACATGGGCTCCTTCAAAGAAATCAATCAAATTACCTAGGCGTCGTCCTCTTGGATATTCGTGTTACATGGACACCTCATATTATACATAGACTGAATGAAACTTATGGAGCCCTACTCAAATTCTATCCCCTTATTAATAAAATGTCAGCTCTAAAAATTGATAATTGTGTCTGTACATTTCTTTACAGTGCTAAGACCCTCAATAACTAACGTAGTGCCAATCTGGTTTGGTGCCGCTTCTTCCGTTATGGAACCCTTACAAACCTTCCACAGTAAAATCCTTCGAACTATTACCAATGCCCCGTAATATATAACCAATAAACAACTTCATAGAGAATGGACATAGAACCAATTGTAAAGTACATTTCCTTACTGTCATCCACATTCTTTTACAACCTCCAAACTACTCCTTAACAGCCACTTTAACCTAGGAAAAAACCAGCATTGCTCCTACCGAAGTAAATCCCATCTCCCATAAGATCTGTTCCGTCCCCCATAACGTAGAGAAATTTTTATCTCACCTCTCACTCTCTATCTAGTTTTCTTCTTCACAAAATTAACGCAAACATCATGGAGGTACCCAGTGGAGATGCCCTCGATCAAAAATATGGTTATGATAGTGTGCAAATTTACAATAACTCGTAACTTCGAGCCACTATCTATTATAGTACATACTTAAAACCACTACTCATCTGTAAAGTGGTAATCCCACTAATCTGATTAATTATTTTTTTTTAAAATAGGCGGAAGAAAATGTGGAAATTGCGGAAACTGGCAACACTGGTCGGACGTTGCGTGACCCAGCAATGAACGCCTTCCTCAACGCCTCTCTCGAGTGATTGTAGCATTCTGCAACCGGGGCTCAGAAAGATAGGTAACGAGCGCACGTGTCGTCCGGTGCGTCACTGGCAACCTTCTCGTCAGCCTCGCCCCGAAAGAGCGGGCGCGTCGGTTGAAGAACTTTTTCCAACGGCGACTCACAAACGAGAGTCACTGTGCGGACTACAAGTCGCTGGACATGTGTAATAATGAATATCACAAAAAGTTAAGCGGGAGTAGCGTAATGCATAATCAGAGTCTGGGAAGCCTGATCCAGGCTTCTACGAAGCTCGCAAATGCGCTTGCGTTACGTGATATTTGAGAGGCATGCCATATCCTTAGAGAATAATTATTTCTTTGTTCTTTACTCCTCGTCTTCTTTCGCTCTTCGTTTGCAGTTTTTTATGATTATTCTATTTTTAAAAACTAATATAGACAAACTGAAATGCAAACTACTCAATAAATTGAAAGTTGTACTTTCGAATAAGACAATTTTGTTAAAGAATGTGATAATAAGATAATATTGAACTTCTAAACTAATCATCTCTGTGCAAAAAACAGTGACGTCAATAAAAAAACGTCTAAATGGTTTTTCTTCGCCCATTTTGTGGGTAATGTAGTTATTTTGCTGTAAGGAAGTACTGAACTTTCCGCGACATTTCCAAGTAGAATTTGCATTTTTTTGTGTTCTTCTGTGACGATTGAATAATGTTTGAGGATATCGTAAAGGATTATTAGAAAGGATATTGGATTTAAAGGATATTGTAAGAAGCTTTACTATAGCTCATGTATGGATTTATTATGGAAGCTTTACACGATTTCTAATAGATGTAATTTAGTACTAGTTTCATTATAGTTTCATTATAAAACTACTTTCCGAAGAATAAAGAAAGGCGTTGTTTGAAAAAACGAATCATTATTATCTTAACTAAGACGTTCATGTAAAATAATCATATAAATAAATACTAAACGAATTCACTGCTCGTCCTTACGAAATGTTGACAATAACTAATGCAATTGTAGATAAAAGTGTGAATGAAATTCGTTTCACTGTGATTTCCACATCAAATTAATTTCGTTAATAACTTTCACTAATACATATTTTTAAAATTTCACTTCGATTATATACAATTTATTGACATGGTTTGACACATTTTTTTAAAATCTGAAATAATTTTTTTTTCAGATTTCTATAAAAGAACGGCAATTACAATACTGAATACTAGGAGTTCCGTTGTCAATACTTCAGGCCACGTAACGCAGAAACTTAATATTTAATGTATTATAATTAACAATGTTTTATTTAAAACTCCATTTTCCTATAGGTAATAATAATGGCAGCAATAAACTTGCGGGGGCAAAAAGAATAGTGTTCCTTTTACAGAACTCTAGCTTTGTTCTTACAATCTTATAATGATGATATTATTTTTTGTAACTCATTTAGGAAGAGGAAGGAACCCTCATAGAGAAGCGGAGGTCGGACGTTGAATCATTTACGGTTTTATTGCTGTAATTCAAAAATTACAAGGCACTCTATTCCGATGCGGAAAGCGATAGCTTCTCCCTGATTAGGCCCCGCGGTGGACTGATTACGTGCACAGCCGGAACGGCTGCCCTTCCTGGAAGGACGGAGGGCGGTCAGGGGCCTGAGGCCTGGCGTTCCGGGTTCGAAGCCTCGAGGGACTGGCGGCCACGGGAAGAAAGGCGGGGGAGAAGGAGCTGTTGCGGAGGTACAGATAACGGAGAGGGAAACAGCGACTAGAGGAAACACGGCAAGGGATGTTTAGGAACGGAAAGAGAAACAAGAAGACTTCCTCCTTGAAAATGCATACGTTGGGATGGATACTCCTGTATGAGTAAAACATATTGCGAAGCAACGAGGGTTACGGGTTACGTGTTTACAGTGCAAACTTGTTTTAATGGTCGAATAAGTTAAATGTGTTATATCCGTATTGCTAGAACTTAAAAAGTATAAAAAGTTAAATTACAACAAATTAATGATACATTGAAAGACTTTTTAAGTACAACAGTATAGAAGTAAAATATTTTTTAAATGTCCTTTAATTTTTTTTATTAATGCATATGTTAATGTTTTAAATTATGGCATGGATTTTAAATTCAAATTACTCACAATAGAAACAATAATACTGGCAGAAAATTTTCAAAAAATATTTTAGTTGCTTTATTTCAAATAAATAGAAATCAATAATTCAAATTGAAAGTAATCAATAAATTAAATATTTATTATACATCAAATCAATTTCTAGAAAGGAAATTTCTTTAATTTAAAAAAATGGTTTGACCTTCAAAATTTTCTGGGGTCGCCCTTCAGGAGCAAGACATTGAGTGAGGTAAGAGGCATGAGGAAGTTCGATAAGAAGCGATGGAGGTAGACATGATGCAATTCAGAGATGGTGGGAGTAGAGGTGGTAGTGAGGAAAGAGTTGGCAAAGGAAAGGACCCAGATGGTTTTGGAGGTAGAGGCATAAGAGAAGCCGGATCGGAAGGTTGAAGGGGGCGTCGTAGAAGACGGAAGTGGAGGTGAAAGAGGTGCCGAAGGTGATACCAAAAGAGGAGACAGAAGCAGTGGCGGAGGCGAAAATGAAGGTGATCGCGAAGGGAAAGTGGTGGCGTTGAGTGGTGATGTTGGTGGTCAAGGTGGAGGTGAAGGAGGAGGCGAAAGTGGTGGTGGAGGCGGTGACAGAGGTGGAAGCGGTGGTGGAGGTGGTGGCGGTGGCGGGGAAGGTGAAGACGGAAATGGCGGTTGAGGCGGTGGGGGAGACGGAGGTGGGGCAGGTGAAGGCGGAAGCGTAGGCGGAGGTGGAGGTGGAGGCGGACGCAGAGGTGGAAGCGGTGGCGATGGTGGAGGTGGAGGCGGAGGCGGAGGTGGAAGCGGTGGCGGTGGTGGAGACGGAGGTGGGGCAGGTGAAGGCGGAGGCGGAGGTGGAGGCGGAGGCGGAGGTGGAAGCGGTGGCGGTGGTGGTGACGGAGGTAGGGCAGGTGAAGGCGGAGACGGAGGCTGTGGCGGATGTGGAAGCGGAGGCAGTGGCGGTGGGGGTGGCGGTGGCGGAAGCGGAGGCGGAAACGTAGGCGGTGGCGGTGGCGGTGGCGGAGGCGGTGGCGATGGCGGAGGCGATGGCGGAGGCGGAGGCGGAGGAGGAGGCGAAGGCGAAGGTGAAGGCGGAGGCGTTGGCGTTGTCGTTGGCGGTGGCGGTGGCGGAGGCGGTGGCGGTGGCGGAGGCGGAGGCGGAGGCGGAGGCGGAGGCGGAGGCGGAGGCGGGGGCGGTGGTGGAGGCGGTGTCGGAGGTGGTGAAGGCAGAGGTTGAGGTGGAGGCGAAGGAGGAAAAGAAGACGGAAGCGGTTGCGGAGGAGGAAGCAGAAAGGAATAGGGAGCGCGCGAAGGCGGAGGTGGGCGTGGCGAGGCGGGCGGGAGGGAGGAAAGGCGGCGCTGGCCCTCGGTGGGCCATCAAGTGGTCAGTGCCCCGCGCGCGTCGGGCTTCTGGAGGCGGCCGCGGGCAAAAACTGGGCGGGCGGCGGCGCAGGGCGATGCAGGGTGGCGCAGGGCGGCGGAGGGCGGTAGAGGGCGGGGGAGTTCCTTCGCAGAAGAGCGGCCGAGGCCCATCGCAGGGCAGCTGGCGCCCATTGCGACGCCCAATATCATACTCTCCCCTCTTTCCCTCACCTGCCGCTTCCCACCCCGCCCATACCCGCTCTATCCTTCGATATTTCACAAGGTTCTCCGCCTTGCCATTATCATCGTTATAATAATAATAATAATAATAATAATAATAATAATAATAATAATAATAATGACAATATTAGTAATAATAATAACAATAATATGACACATTATCTAATCAACTAGATTATACTGAACAGTAACATAGATTAAACGTAAATTTAAATCATAGAACTTTGCAATAACACAAGCAATTCACATCCATGTGTAATATTTTTGAGTATACTATTTGCTGAGTGTGTTTTTTATACTCTATTATATCTGAGAATGATACTGTTCCTCACTTCTTATCTTTCTTTTTGTCCTGTCCTGCGACTCGACAGCCCGCTACAGGCCTTGGACGACCAGAGGTGACCCAGCCTCTTTGCCATGGGATAAGGGGTTCGTGGGGTTAGCACGAAGACATCCCTTCACAGTACATTCTGGTCTTCATAAACTGAGGGTGGGCTCTCTCATCGTCATACAGCAACAGATACTGGGACATTTGTAACAAAAAACTTTCTTGTTGGAGGTCCTTAATGTAACCATTTCCTGTCCTTCAAAAACAAAACATGTGAGAATAATGTCCAGCTTCATATTGTGCATGTTTAATTTCACCAACTGGTTCGTTACGCCCAATACAATTTTTCTTACTTCCAGTTGTTGCTGTTTTAACAAACTTTAATGGTATGCATGGGGCAGAAGACTTCAAATGGTATGAATCGTGAAAGAATAATTTTCTGTGTCGATACGTGTATTATGAACTGTAATTTATCATTATCCTCTCCTAACTGCCTTCCTTAATCTTCTTGTATATCGTCCAGTATTGCCTTCCTTTATGTTAAAACAAGATTTCTCTACTAGCGTCGCCCTGTGTGCTGTTCAGTAACCTCCGATTCTAAGGTTGCATTTCGTTGTGGTTCTTTCAACTGTGTTGTGTTTACTCGCTCTTGTTGTCTATATTTAACGCTTTGTCGTTTTAGAAATTGTTTGGCAATACGAGCTTGGTAAAATTGCTGCCATATCAACCGAAGGCGCTTCCTAACTAAAAATGACAGGATAATCATCTTTTAAAATCTGAAGCGTTTTCTTGTTATTCTCTAAGATCATTGGAATGATGTTATTTTCCCTTCAAAGTTTTGTCTCCAGTCATTAGTGACTT
This sequence comes from Teleogryllus occipitalis, assembly GCA_011170035.1. Classification (NCBI taxonomy): domain Eukaryota; kingdom Metazoa; phylum Arthropoda; class Insecta; order Orthoptera; family Gryllidae; genus Teleogryllus; species Teleogryllus occipitalis. The sequence goes on from BLKR01014762.1 coordinate 332,158, forward strand.
TATCTAAGGCTATGAAGGGTGTATTAACAAATACTCAAACCATTATATTGTATTCGAAATTCGATGTGTAGGCAAAGTTAGTGACTGAAATGGTTGACTTAAAACAATAACTAGGTCACCAGAAATAAACTGATTATCAAACAACGAAATGACTAAAATTCCGAACTTACATGTTCAGTGAACCAATGGTCCGACTTTTTCTCTTAACCTTTGACAAAAACAGAAAAGTAGAAAAACTTAGAGAACATCTTACCTCTCTTTTCTCATGCTTAAAATTTCCGCCTTTCTATATAATTCTCATTTTCAACTATACGTTTAACTGCCAGCTCAGTAGCAAAGCTTTTACGATCTTATATCATACGAATTGCACGAACTAGACTAGAAAAGGCATTTGGCTCTTTTTTTACGGGGGGCCGTTGCCGTCAGCTGTTCTCGGCAAAGCCCGAGTAAGGTCTCGGAAGAAAACTCGGGAAGCAGGCGGAGCGCCGGAAGTAAAGGAGACATCGCAGGCACCAACAAGCGAAGTTGCGTCGGGGCTTAAGGAGAGCGCACCACGGGGAAGATAGGCGATATCGCGCATGAAGGGGGAGTGGCCCTAAAACGGAAGTGCGTACTTAAGGGATCGCGGGACGAAGAGGGCGAGGGCCGTTCGGGACGAGGGAAGAACAGTGCGTTAGAGGCTGTAAGAAAGTTGATTAAAGTTGGTTCACACGCAAAGGACGCACACGGGGCTACGGAAGTGCGCTAGTGTGAGGCTACGGAAAAAAAGTACAAGAAGTAGTTTCTAAATGGAAGATCCATGGACGGTACAGCCTTGGAGGGGTTGCTGTGGGCAAAGCTGTTTGATTCCAAATACGCTATTCATTATCATATGGACTACTTTTCTTGACCTCGATTCTTATGTAGTGGGAAGTACCTTGAGATAAAGACTTACAATGACAACAATTCTTAATTAGCCTTTTATTATGACTTCTTCAGGGCTATAACACAATTACAGTTTACGTGGCGTTCAAATTTACTCACCTGACAAATATAATATTTTTCAACTTGTAATCTTGTGAATTTTATAGTGTTGGTAGTAGGTGATTAAATTTTGTCGCCACCTAAAATGTAATGTTTGTTTTCTAAGAATAGTCACATACATGATTGTAGTATTTTCGTCACTTTTATATCACATTTTTACCCCTCACAATAATTCCGCTGGTATATTTTGACTAGGGAAACATCAAGCAGGATCTATTCTCTTAGAGTTCATAAACCGTCTCTCCCGTTGCAGTGAAAAAAGGGAAGTACATTAAGAGACGTGGGTGCCTTAACATTTGTGGGAGCTCCTGGGCTTGTTTGTGTGCAGCCATCTAGAGCAGTTTTTTGACCACACTTGATCCTCGTTCTCGCTGTCACCTTCACACTCGTCTTCCCTCTCGCCGTCATTCTCGCCCTCACCCTCTCTTTCGCCTTTGCCCTCGCCCTCGCCCTCGCCCTCTCCCTCTCCCTCGCCCTCGCCCTCGCCCTCGCCCTCGCCCTCGCCCTCGCCCTCGCCCTCGCCCTCGCCCTCGCCCTCGCCCTCGCCCTCGCCCTCGCCCTCGGCTGCCCTCGCCCTCGCCTTTACCCATGCATTCGCCCCCGCTTTCACCTTCGCCCTCGTCTTGGTCCTCGCTCTCGCCTTCGCCTTCGCCCTTGCCCTCGCTAATGCCCTCGCCCTCCCCCTCCCCCTCTTCGTCGCCTTCGCCCTCGCCCTCGCTAATGCCCTCGCCCTCACCCTCCCCCTCTTCGTCGCCTTCGCCCTCGCCTTCGCTCTCGTCTTCGCCCTCACCTTCATCCTCGCCCTCGCTAACAGTTTCGCCCACTCTCTCGCTCTCGTGTTCGTTCTCGTTCTCACCCTTTCGCCCTCGCCCTCAACCACGCTCAATCCAGCACTCGTTCTTAACCAAGTTCTCGATTTGCGCCACGTTCTCACCCCCGTTCACGGCCTCTACCACGCTCTCGCCTCCTTTCACGACCACTGCTGGGGGAAGAAAAGGCTTGCGAAGCGGCAGGGCAGGAAGGGTGAGCAGTGAAGGGCTAGGCGGGGTGGGACTGGGTCGGTTTGGGTCGCAACGGAGAGAGCAAGACCGGACACGGCAGGGCGGAACGGAGAGGGCCAGGACGAAGTGCGGCGAAGGCCGGGGCGGGGCGTGTATAGGCCGCGACGGCGCCGATATCTGCACCGCCCTCCCCCCTCCCAAGACCCGCGTGGGTCCTCGGGCGTCGAATTCGCTCTCCGGCTCCGCACTCGGCAACTTCCCTCAACAAAAGCCATTTCCGCAAATCACTCCCAAGATTAACGGAAGAGAGTTGCGGCGGAACCGACCGCGAGCGCGGTGCCGCTTCCGCCTCCTCCGCTTCCGCCTCCGCTTCCCCCCCACCCCCTCCGCCATCCAGCGAAGAGCGCCCGCGTCGCCGGGGCCGCTACTCGATGCGCAAATGTTCAGGAATGCTCTCGAACTAGAGCAGGCCCGAACGCGTAGTTTGGCGGCTGCGATTCGAAAGCGCGACCGAACGTCGCTGCTGCCTGTGAATCCGAAACTATTTCCAAGCACTTGCGCGAAACATCAGGTAACGTTCGTTACTCCAATTATCTCTGTCTGTGTAAGTGACGTTAAATGTATTAAACCTTCAAGAATGGGGTCACAAAGCTTTCTAGCTTGTCCAAGTTTCTCTGGGCACAATGACGCGAACTATTTGTAAAAAGATGGAGACGGTGTCACAACAATTTATTTCTGCAGAAAGTAAGAAGTAGCGCGCATGTATGAATTGGGAAATAATATTAGCTTTTGTAGTGTTATTACAAAAATAATTCTTGAGGAACTAGTTTGGGGGTCAGCGATGCAGTTTATTGATTGTATCGCTATCAATCTCTTCATTTAAGAATGCGACGTAGTCTTGGCTCAGAGAATGCGATAACTCATTGCTATGAACAGCTAATTTGCAATTTACCCACACACATGATCGAAAACATGAAGCTGATAACCAAGTGAAATTAGAAAGTTGTTAGTGAGAAAAGTATGTTTCATTAGTGATAACCAATCACAAACACTAATTTTGAACTTTTGAAATTCCAATACTGATTATTTTGGAGATAATGATGTTTTTATTTATTATTTACAACCAAACCACCGCAAAGAAATCTTTGCAGCCATTGAATAGTGTATTTGTTTTCCTGTAACGGTAAAATAATAACTAAGTAACCTTTTTGAAAACAACTTTACAAATTTTTCACATTGCAATAGAATATGTGAAGTAAATGGGAGGCAACAAAAGAAGATATCAATGAAGAAAACAATCCAATATTTTTTTTCCAAAATCGTTTCTGAAAACAATTTGTTTAATAAACAAGTGAATATTTCATAAAATATTATAAAGAAAAATGTCACAAGTGTATTTGGGACGTAGAGTTTGTGGTCATATCGTTATTCTGAATATATTATCGAGTTCCAGTTTCAACAGTATTTCGATCTGTAGTGCGACTTCATCAAAATGAGTTAAGGAGATGGTGCTGGATTATCGCTTATCAAACGACCTACATTCACAGAAACGTTCTCGTATTTCGAAGACATGAATGCATTTCACATGCATTCCGAAGACATACATGAATGAATTTCCAAGACATGAATGCAAAACTATGCTTCTCCAAGACGTTTCTGGGCGTGTAAGCGTCAGCTGCAAGGCACTTCGTGTCAGCGCCCTCCACGCCGAGATCTTCTTGCATATTCCTTCGCGCAAATTCCCAACCCAGCGCCCCCGTCGCCAGGCGAGCGTGGCCCTGGGTGATCGGGAGCGCGCCCCCGCCCCACACATGATCTTCTTACCGTCGCAGCCGTAATTAGGTAATGTTATGCGCCCCGCCCCCTCGCGGGACCCAGCCTCCGCCCCCGCCCTCGCCCCACCTCGGCAGCCTCCGCCGCCGCCGCCGCCGCCGCTGCTTTGAGAGATTAAATATTACTTGGACTTGTTTCAAATCCTAAGCGCATTAGTGTAAACCTCGTCGGCCTCGTCCTCGGCGCGGTGCTAGTGCTAAACATTGTTTATTAAAATTTGCCTCCTCTTCCTGGATGGCGGCGCGGCGCCCGCGACGCGAGGGTCGCCGCCATCTTTCCGCGGGAGACGCACGCTCGGCGGGGGCGGGGGCGTGGCGGGGGCGGCGGGGGTGGCGCTCGGAGGTAGATCTCGACATCCGCCCCGCCCCGCCGCGCCGCGCCGCCCCAGCGAGACGTGACGTGAGCGCTCCTGCCACCACTGCGTCGCGCCGCCGTCGTCGCGTTGGGCTGTGCCCGCTCGCTGCTCAGGGCTCGTCGCCTCCCTCGCCTTGTCCCCCTTGCGACCTCCCGTCGCCGCCTCCGCCCTCGCGGCTCACCCTTCCGTTGCGTTCCTGCAGCCTTCAGACTCAGCATTTTCTATTACGGGTGGCGGTTTTGCTCGGCCTCGAGCACGCGTTTGTCGCATCTGATTCAAAACCGTGCTCGGAGGCTCGAGGTGTAATGGCTGGCGTACACACTTGCCTCCGCTGGTGTCCTTGCTCGATCTTTGGAAAATACAGGGGGAATTTGAGGTTAGCAATTCGATTTCTGGACAGATTTTCTTGAGATTTTTTCATTTTCCCTGCCCTTTACATTAGTATCCCTTCATCATTCACCTCATCATTTTTATTTTCTCGTATACATACGTATATACGAGAGTAATATATGTAGTATAGAGAAAGTAATCTAATACTGCGGAAAATCGATTTCGAGATTTCAAAGGAAATACACGTTTTGGGGCCCCTTGATACCGAAAAAGTGGTTCTTTTCAAAACGTCCGCCCGCCCGTCCTTCCGTCCGTTCTTCCGTCCGTCCATCCGTCCATCCATCCGTCCGTCTGTCCGCCTGTCCTCTGTCTATCCGTCTGACTGTCTGGTGTATGTAAACAACACACGCCTCAACCGCACGTACGATCTTTTCGAAATTGAAGAAATCCGTGTATATCTGTCTCTAGTTGTAACTATTATCTGCCTAATAGAGCATCACTCATGATCCTTAGTGACCTCCTCAATGACAGTTGTTAGTAAACTTCTTCGGCCTGGTCCTCGGCGCGATGCCGAATACCGTAAACTCACAATAAATAAATAATTTTTTTTCTCATTTTATACACCTGTCGCGACAGACGACATGTCGTCTCGACGTTTATTAAATTTTATCTCACTGCAACGGAATAGCCAGTTCAATCATGTACAATATAAAATTTCATGTAATTAGATTAGCATGGAACTCTTTTTGTTAATTTCATGTTTAATATTGTTATTTATGCTTTTCAAATTCATATTAAAAAGAAATTTTAAATCTAAGACGGCTTGTTCTCTCTCGAGCGTAGAAAATTTCACGAAATATGTCAGTATTAATATAATAAAAATGCTTTGTATAATTACAAAACAGGTTTAATTCTTGTCAATCTGATGAATCATGTTCATAGAGATGTATTTGAGGCGTTGTTTTTTCGTAAGTTTTTATTTCTCTAGAAAGCTTTTTTCGGTTGCATTGCGGCCATCTTCAGTGCGATTCTGAGACGGCTGAGGACCTCGATCTAGGTAAGACAACTGAAGTTGACACTGAATATGGCCGAAATACGACCGAAGATTTCTGGAGAAATAAAAACTTACGACTAAACAACGCCTCAAATCCATTTCTATGATGCAAATGTCGTAAACTTCACGTCATTTCCTACCAGAATCCTGTTCATTCATTTCATGCTGGAAAGGCAATTAAGTAATTCACAGCCAATAAGCACCACGAAATCTCCCAAAATCTTCTTTCTACAATTCTTTCTGAATATTCTGTAAGGAATCAGTTAAAAATTGTTTCAATCAATTCGCCTTGTCGAGAGAAATCGAATAAACACCTATGTAGGTGCATTAAAATCCCCCAAAACGCGGTAAAGGAGCTTAACACCCTCCAAAAAATGCGTTTTTTTGACAAATCTCTTATAATTATAAGGAAGAGTTAAAAAAGGTAGTCTCAGCTGACGAAGGGCGACGAAATACGCGTCTCTTGCTCCGAATGGTGGTCCACGAGGGAGCTAAACAAGAAATAGCAGACGGACATACAAACACATTGGTGCACTGACGAATATAGGGGCACACGGACGAACAGGCGAACACAGGCAGTTTAACTGATTATTATATGAAAATGAATCGTAACATAATATCTTATAGACGGAGACAAAGGCGATAATTATGATGTGAAAGGGAGGCACGGAATGCACAGAATTCTCCTCTTGAAGGACCCTTGGGAGGGGCTGAAGATGGCGATGCTGTCATCTACATCGTTGGATACTTTCCCGTTCGTTAGTAGGTACAGGAAGTTGGAAAAGAGCATTTTCCTTTATTTTGTTTTCGCAGTAGATATGTACGAATTTGTGGATTCTTAGAAATACGAGATATTGGAAAACTCTAATCTTCATTTTTGTTTTGTAATTCGAATATTTCTTATCCATACATATAAACTCTCATTATTTTCACTTTCTCTAATATTTTAAGGATTTCATTTTTATATTTTTTAGATGTGAATACTACGTTTACGATCCTTAAATGACATAATTTTCTTTTACTCGATTGTAGTACATTTAAAAGCGAAAGGGTTGTAGCGCTATAGGAAACTTAATTGTGAAAATCAAGAAGTTCCTCATTATTCTTTCTTCCTAGGCTTCCTTCTCTTATTGTTCCTCTCAGTTCGTCACAGGCAGCGGTCGAGTCAACATCGTGCTGTACACAGTGACAGTATTCGTTGTACGTGGAGAGCGTGGGATTCTCTTTAGTTTGAGTGTTACTAGTGGACATTTTAGTGAACAGCAAATACTGCAAGAGTAGTGTAAAACTGTTTCATTTTCCTCCCCTACGGGGGGACAAGACGTGAAATGACCTCGCATCGGCACGAAGCATCGGCTGAAGGGAAGGCCTCTGACTACAGGAGCCAACCCGCCTCAAGTCGCACTAACTGGAGTAAAATCGTACAGAATTCTATGTTTCCGGACAAAGAACAAGGTTTGTTAATTGATGGAAAGGACTATAGCACATCACTTGAAAGGTATGTAGAAGCTTTAGCTACTATTGTTTCACCACGAAACATAATATACGCATCGAAGATCTCGAACAGCAGAGTGTGCATCTTTCTCAGCAGTAAAGAACTAGTTAATGAAATAACAGATAAATATAAAACTATTAATATTGATGGCAGTGATCAAAACATGCGACCATTTGTCAGTAAGCAGCGGCGAGTAGTACTTTCTAATGTATATCCAATGATCCCTAATGCTATAATTGAAGAAGAACTTGATAAATTGAACGTAGTGCGAAGTTCACAAGTGTCTTTCCTTCGAGCGGGTTTTGAAAAAGAAGAATTCACACATATTTTAAGTTTTCGTAGGCAAATGTATGTACCGGAAGACTCACTAAGCAAATTACCTGATTCTATAACAGTTGAGTATAAAGGAGAGAGAAATTGGATTTATATATCTTATGGCACTATTAAATGTTATCAATGCAAGGAAGAAGGTCATGTAGCAAGAAACTGTAAAAATGTAGACAATATTAATTCCAATAGCAATGTAGATTTAGTACAAGCAACAAACGTGAACACTGAGAACAAACACAACGATAATTCTACTTTTGATGAAGACTTTCCCCCAATTGAGACTGGAAGACAACTAAAAGAACACTGTCGCAGATTACAAGTACATCTAGCAATAAAACATCTGAACTAACCCTGAATAATTCGGAAGAAAGAACAAATGAGTTTGCTAAACCTGCAAAAAAGAAGAAAAAGAAGATCATCCGTGAAAACAACTCTGAAAACAAAAGTGAGAAAAAGAACATTAGTGAACAGTTAGCTCCAGTTAAAGAAAAATTAGAAGTAACCTCCAATGTTCTTAATTATGAACAACTCAAAGATTTTTTGGAAGATACGTACGGAACTAGTAATGCTCTACAATTATCCCTTAACTATACTAAGGAAACTGATAAGTTGATTGCATTGCTTAGAGATATCTACCCATTGCTAGAGGACAGAGGTATGAAGTCTCGTTTTACGAGAATCATGAAAAGGTTGAAGGATCCGGTAGTTTCTGATTCCTCAAGAGCATCCTCGGAGAACGAATGTTCATCAAGTGAAGAAGCCGAATGAAAATCAAAATTCTGCAATGGAACGTGAATGGCTTCCTGACACGATACGAGTTCTTCCAGAAACTTCAAAATGAGAATAACTTTGATATTTTCTGTATACAAGAATCTAACTTCAAAACTAACTATTGTAAGCATATCAAAGGTTTTAAGTGTTACTAGTGAGAACCCGTCAAAATTTGACGGTGAAATCTGAGATATATGTAAAATACTGTACCTAAATACTGTACATACTAATGTTCACAATATATTGCATTGTTTGAATCTTCAGGGTATAACGAAGATATTCTGTGATGAGGAGTTCCCAAAATTTTGAACATGTATGGCCTTGACCAGCTGGCAATGCAATATCGGCACAAAAAATATAGCACTATTACACTGAAGGATATTATTTCTAAAGTTTTTTGATGCGTCATCATCTCCTATAAACAACTGTTTGATTTGTTCTGGCATATTGCCGGAAGGTAATACTTATTTTCCCATTTAAGCAAAACAGAGTAAATCGTTTGCAGAATTTTTCTCACATGGAAAGAACAAAGCAGAACAAAACTGACATTTCATAGACAATGACCCAATAGAAAACAAAATGAACTCACTATCACGACACCTACGCTGACTTTCTCTTTCTCTGCGACCAGTTAATGTACGTTTGCGTCTTGGAGCGCGTGGACAACGATTCGGAATTCGACATAACCTGAAAACAAACTTCACTAAAGTACAACCGAGCAAAACCCACTATGCGAATGTTCTCTACAAAATACACCACAGAAGCAAATACATGCAAACTGTCAACACCACAATGCAATTATTACACTGAAACAAAACCTTGACGAATTGTAAACAAATCTCAACAATCAAAACAAATCATGCAGCGTGGACTCGCATCTATGGACTCTTGTATATCGTTTTGAAACTGCTACCCTTTGAAAGAAAACAATTAACTATTGATAATCGTACTATTAAAGAGTGATTTAATTAATTAATTTACACCGTAAATGTCGGTGAATCAACACAAACAATATCTGATAACACATCTAGGGATCATATTCTTTCATTTAAAAGAAAAAATACAACAATCGGTTCAGTAGAAGCTCTAAACGAAGCCATGGCAGAATACCTTATTTTTTTAAATATATAGATTACAAAAACAGATCGTCATGTGTGAATGCTAGTGGAGGTGTGGCAATTTATGTTCGGGAATCGTTAGTGAGTAGTGAAGTGCAAGTAACAAGTGATCTTGAAGTGGTTGTCGTCTCGATAAATATAGGAGCTAGGAACATCATGTTGTGTAATATATACATTCCAAGGTCATTTCAACTGCGTAGCTGTGAACTTGAAAGTTTAATTCAACAAGTTAAAAAACCATTGATATTAGTAGGTGATTTTAATTGTCACAATGCACAATGGGGCTCAGAAAGAACGGATACTAGGGGGAAAATAGTAGGTGATTTTTCAGAGAAAGAAGACCTTGTTTTATTAAATGAAGACAATAAGCCTACATACTTTAACGTGGCAACAGGAAATGTAAGCACTATCGATCTAAGTATGTGTACGCCGAATCTAGTAAGATATTTACAATGGAATGTTCTCGATGATTTATTCAACAGCGACCATTATCCTATCACCGTGACCTTCGAGGACACACCGGAAACTGAGGTTATTTATGCACCCCGATGGATTTTTTCGAAGGCAAATTGGATCTTATATCAGCGAATTATTGAAGAAAAAATTAATCATTTAAACAGTAATGATGATTTTGACTTCAATCAAATAGATGTTAACTTAGATTTGAAGAAATAGTAATGACCACCGCCGAGGAAACCATTCCGAAAACTACTGGCAAAATAGGCAAAAGGAAGTTACCGTGGTGGTCAAATGACTGTGAGGAGGCAGTAAAGACATATAAGCAATTGTTTAATACCTATAAGAGGCACAATACTGATGAAAACAAAATCCGATTCAAGTCTGCCAGAGCAAAAGCAAGGAAAATAATAAAAGAGGCCAAAAGAAAATGTTGGAGGGAATTTATTTCATCCATTAATTCCAATACAAACAGCAAAGAAGCGTGGAAAAGAATCAACGCCATAAATGGAAAATACAAAAGTACC